>JARFOD010041215.1:0-10242 GCA_031763545.1 Mopalia muscosa | reverse complement strand
GGTCTCGCCCTTGTTGGAACTCCGTGGAGGGTAAGGAACATGGGTGGTGACCATTTATTCAAAGTATGATGGCATCCCCTCCCAACCCAATAAACTATGGTAAAAAAAGAAAAGTAATGGAAATAATTTAAATGATAATATGAAAGAAACCTGGCCAAAATTTATAATAATAACTAGCCAAAACGAAAATAAGTCTGTCACTACAATATCACCGTTTTCGTTGAATAAAACTTTAATATCTACTGCTCGAATACTAAAGAATGTAAGAATACTGCGGTCTGGTTGAATGCATCAGACAGCAACAACCAGTAAATTTACTTAAATTCAAGAAAATTTTAGAGTTACCTGTAACTGTAACTTCACATAGATCACTTAACAGCAGTAACGGGATCACCCGAGACAGGTGCAGAGATCTTTCTGATCTATTAGAGGAAGAAATCTGGTCTGAGCTTGGCGATCAAGGTATAAGTAACGTTTAGCGCTTTACAACTAGAAAAGATGGTGCTTTAATAAAACTTAATACCTATTTAATCACATTTGATTCGACTACAGTGCCAGACATCTACATTCGTCCTTACAGAATGAGGGTAGATGCCTTCATCCCCAACCCAACAAGTTGTCAGAAGTTTGGACACGGTAAGACCCAGTGTAGAAGTGGTTTGGTATGCTTTCGTTGCTCTGAAGTAGTCCATGAGGGCTTTGGCTGCAACAACGATATACAATGCTGTAATTGCGGTGAGGCCCACTGGTGATGAACACTATTCTGCTGTGGATCAGTTGAGTTTGTAATGAGCCAAAATTACATGTCTGTGATAAAGATCTAAGGCTAGTAGCATATGTATCAACATTTTCACCATCCAGTTGAGATCGGTTGTTGAATACGTATCTCTCGTATATAACATTGGTTTCCCCAAGACAGTGTGCTTCCATGAGTGCAAGTATGCGATTCATGTTGCTTTTTTCAGCTTCAGACTGAAAGGTTAATCCGTTGTATATATCAAGTGCGTCTGTGCCTATACATGTAATGTATGTAGCTACACGATATTTGTCCTCTTGTTGGTCCAGTCCTGTAACAATTTCATAAGAATCCCACACTTGTTTCCATTTTTTCCGCTGGGTGTTAACATTACCTTTAAGTTTAAGATGAGGCGGTAATGGAACATTACTCCGGATATTGAAGTGTGAAGATTCTGCATAAGCATGCTGTTGAGTATCGTCATCAGACATGATGTGTCGATTTGAGAGAAAATTTCAGTGGCAAAGGAAAATAGAGTGTTCGTATTCTGCTTCCGTAGATTTTTCAGAAGTTTGAAAATATATTGTAGATAACAGTTAGAAGATACAGGCAGAACACAGTCTTAAACTTTCTTTTAGTATGAGCCTTATGAGTGTATAACAAAATCACAAAAAAATATGTAGTGACGATGGTCCCTAAAGGCTTCCATAATTTCAAAATTTCAGCGGTCAGGTATTTTCATGTAAGAATTAATCTAAATGGAGAATAGATCAAAAGAAAGTCGATAATATTGTGCATTTCTAAGACGTGTAGTCACATCAGTTGTATCAACGTTTGTAAGAATTTGTACCCTTGAAGCGAACTGTTATGTCTATGGATGATGTAGTCCAGTGAAGAGGGAAGCGTTGTGTGATTTCGTAGACCAGAGCTCAGAGAGATGCCGAAAACACTAGAAACGAAGAGTTTATGGGAGTAAATCTCTTATATAACATTCCTAGAATCTGTTTGAGTGAGTAAAATGTCAATGGTCAAGTCCAGCCAAAGAGGAGATTGACGTTTTCAGTGGAGAAGAACTACTGTTGTCACTTTACACTGGCAGGTCAATGTTGCCTAACTCTGGTACACGTAGCATTTGCAAATTTTCTCGTAGAGCATGAAGGAAGAGTTCGTAGTTTCTGACACCATGTTTGATGTTTCCATCTATAGTGTGATTTCACTGACAAACACTTTAGTCGATTAAATCAATCTATATTGACAAGAGGCACAAGTGTACATTAACGGGGGCTGCGACAGCTCAGCAGAGAGAGAAAGTTCCGTCTCAATCACGTGAGCGATGAGCTACAACTACGAGTGTCGCATATATCGTAACAATAATTTCAATCAAGCTATATGTAATTGGATCATTTTGGGGACCTTTTCCATTAAATCAAGGTCTTCCTCCCTTTTTATCTAAACACGGGACTGTTGTAAACTCTGGAACAAATGCCTCAATTGGAGCAAAATACAAGCGTTGTTTCAGCGGTGGTTTTCCAGATCACTTTTAGCGTCTTTGTCTTAAGATCATAGCTAAGTTTAAAATTTCCCTTCTCGTTACAACGTAATGCTCGCGGCATTGAGAAGCTAACCCAGTACGACGTTTTCATTGGACATATATAGCTCGGGCAACACTGTAGCACTCAAACGCTGATTCACTTTCCCGTGTTGGTGAAAACTTAAGTCGGATTTGATACCCAGCCATGAATGGCCGCGAGTCTCACATGGCGCAAATGGCCGATTACAATAGCCAATATACTCGGGGTACATATATTTATTTATTTATTTCATCAATAGCCAACGGTTTAAAACCGTTGTTTTAAGTTTTACAGCTGTTACATTCCGCTAAAAATGAGAAAAGGGAGATAGCTCAGTAAATTGCCATCCAATAACGCTGTATTTAGACATAGTTCCTAGAGTAGCTAAGCCAAGGTATGTATTTAGTTTTAAAAAATTAGTAACTCTGTCTGGTATGGAAGCCGGATGCGGCCACTCGTGCTTTCGTAGTTTTCTCTATCAAAAATAAGGACATAAGGGCAAAACCACGAAACAACGAAGCGAAACTGCGAGATTAGAAAAGTCGTAACCACGAAAATGCGAGGCAAAACTGCGAAAGTGTGCCACAAAACCGCAAAAGTACAGGGCAAAACTAAGAGACTACTTTCGTTGATAATTCTACTTTCGCAGTTTTGTAGTTTCGCCTCGCAGTTTCGTGCTTTCGTTTTGCACTATCGCAGTCTCGTGGTTTCGACCTTCAAGAAAAGGGCAAAAGTACGAGATCAGCTTCGCTGTTTTGTCTTCCGGTTTGACATGCGCGTGCAGTTTGCAGCTCACAACGCTTTTTCAGAGCTGAGAATAAGCATTTAAGCCGCAGTTTCGCAAGAAATGAATTATTATACAATAAAAAAAAGACACATTGGAGGTCTTTATAACACACACACTTATAATATATATAATAATTTATATGATAATTAAAAAAGTGAACCACCTTTTGAAGACGTATGTGGGTCATTTTCATAAATAAAATAAAAAATAAAAAAACGTGAGTCCTCTGCATATAGCTCATATCAGTAATGGATTCCTATGTCCTGGCACATTCAAATATGACAGCAGTACCCGCTGTAGGTTTTGTTTTTAACTTATGGCGAAACTGCGGTTTAAGTTGCATATTCCCAGCTCGGAAAGGGGTCTAATCAGTGACAGGGGTCTAATCTATGCCGGGGCCCAATCAGTGCTGACAGCGTATAGAATCGTTAGCTGCAAACTACATGCGCATGACAAACCGGAAGACAAAAGAGCGAAGTTACTTTCGCGCTTTCGCCTTCCGGTAGAGACCGGAAGATAAAACAGCAAAGTTACTTTCGCGCTTTCGTCTTCATTTCTTGAAGGTCGAAACCACGAGACTGAGAAAGTGCAAATCGAAAGCGCGAAACTGAGAGGCGAAACTACAAAAATTGGAAAGTAGAAACAACGAAAGTAGTCTCGCAGTTTTGCCCTGTACTGTCGCTGTTTTGTGGCACACTTTCGTAGTTTTGCCTCGCAGTTTCGTGGTTTCGACTTTTCTTATCTCGCAGTTTGGCTTCGTTGTTTCGTGGTTTTGCCCTTTTGGTCTTATATTTGATAGAGAAAACTACGAAAGCACGCGTGGCCGCATCCGGCTTCCATAGTTATCCATACAGGGGCTGTAGGGGCGACCTGTATAAATACAACTTGGCCATGTAATGATGCCGTGCAGCTGCAGATCGATGCAAATCATTTTAAAGCCATTTATAAATTTAACTGCTTTTAATGAAAAAAAATCCCCAATTTTGCACATACTCACATTTACACATTTGTAAGCAGCTAGATTTATACATAAATCTGGCTATGAATAAGGATGCGCCACGTGACTTCCTGTTAATATAGTGATGGGGCGGATTTTCCCCAAAGGTGCAGCCTGCGTTGAAGTATATTTTGACGTCCAGCGCAAATTACTTTTTACGTCAACACCTTGAGTAATTTACATGTGTACACATGTACATAGAGTCATTCATCAATTTTGACGTAGCATACGATTCCATACAGTTATCTTGACTTGGGCGCACAATATTTAAGGTCTTGTCTACCTACCTGGGCAAATTGGTGATTTAACACAGACCCCTTTAACTTGTGACTGCCACCATTGTGGGCGGTCATTGTAGGTTTGTCCGTCTGCAGCAAGACATGTCAAACCAGTCTTACATCTGAAAACATATTAACGCACTGTATTATTATCCAAAATAAGGAGGGAGTTCTTGTTGCCCTGGTACTTTCTGAGCTAAAGAGGAAAATGAAGCTGATTTGTTTGTGATATCTTTGTATTGTGCAGTATTTGTCCTGTGGAATTTGTTGCCTCTGCATTGTGTTGGAGATGGCTTCCTTCTCCCATTGGGCTACGACGTCGTGATAGTGAAATAACCTTTAGTACGGCGTTAAACACAAAACAAAAACAGAATCGCTTCACAAACAAGTGTTGCCAATTCCGAAGAACGATTTTTTATTTGAATAAATCAACTATTTTGTGTACACTTACGTCTTACAAATTTTATAATTTGGCTTCAAAATCAGTTTGAAACAAATTAACAATGTAGGAAATTAATATTTTTCCCCAAATATTTTTATTATATGTATATGTAAGATTCTTCTTTCAGAAATTTCATACAATTAAGTTATCTAATGCATTGTACTAGTACGACTTCTTCAAAGCGTCGGCATTGTTAGAATATTTATATATGTTTTCTGATAAACACGTAAGTGAGAAAATTATTATTTCGTTTGTTTATTTACATTTTATTTCGACTCAAAAGAAAGAATTATCAATTTCACATGGGCATAAATTAACTGACTGCTGTAATTTGACTGAATGATTGTAAATAGTCGTACTACTTACGGAGCATTTCTTGAATTACAAACTTCTCCGAATCCTAACTTGCATACTTCACAACAGCCACAAAGCTGCAATCCATACTCCTCGCATTCGGGACGTGTCGGGCAAGGTGGATGATTCCCACAACTACACCGTAAAGCATCACATAACGAGACAAAAGTCACAACACTCAATAAAAGTACAATTAATCGATTCATCAGCATGGTGACAAGAAAGGTTGTGCTAATTTAAATTCAGTCTACAAGAAAGTTTTCTCACTCCTTATATTGCAAATTTTTCACACATGCCTATGCAATACAAACACATTGTTACCGAGGTTCCAAAAATAAATGTACAAAAAAGACGAGATACCATTGGTTGTTTTGTATTTACATCCTGTTATTTTATTCTTTTTACTGTTGAATTAAAATCCGGCTCGCGCGTATCAATTTGTGCATAGAACAGGAAGAGCTTGTGTTGGCATGCGATTAGCTATTTACCTAATCCAATTGGCAAGCGCCCGACGAATAACCAGTGAGCGGTATGGTTACAGCTCGAGCACACGGACGTCCTCAAATGTACCGGTACTGTTCACACCACCTTTCACCACGTCTGAAAACCATCGACCATTTCCGTACCGTAAATAATCTCTGATGGAAAGCTTCATTTCAGGGGAGGTAACTCACATGGATTTATCCACGTGTTTATTGTTTAGATCTGAAGGTTATTCTTGTGTTTAAGATGACGTCATTGGAGCTACATTATTATTTAGATACTTACAGCGGACGAAATTTGAATTATTTGCAACAAGTCATACATAAAAAAGGGACAGTGTTTTGTTTAAATGTGATTTTACCCGAGAAACGTGCTTGATTGATGTGGAGTTTTCTGTTACAACACGGCGGAGTACTTTGGTTGATTTCCGCGGGTGCGTACAGAACATCTGGCGGTTAACAAAACACATTTTCGTATAATAATATTGCTTCTCATCTCCGAGATACGGCTACGGTGAGTAGGATGTCCCGACATGCACCTTTCACGTCATACTACCGTCGCCATTGACTATATTCATAAGTCTATCACGGCCGACCGTAGGTATGCTACCGTGTTATTACGCTGCGGTTATACGTGAAGGTTTAAAGACTTGAAGCCAGACTTGTCTAAATACAAGTGTTGTTGCTACAGCTAATAAAAAAAATAAAATAAAATTAAAAAAAACCGGAAATGGTAAAATAATGTAAGGCTTAAATGTTTGTGGCTAAGAAACAATAAGAACCCAGTGAAATAACAGTCGGAATTATGGAAACATTCGATTCACAGCGGTTAGTCGATGGATGTATGTACTTGGTAGAATGGATACCACTCGATCCTCGAATGAACTACCCAGCCAACACTGATTGATGGGACCCAGGTGGGTCCTACATGGGCTACTATGTGGGACCTATTTAGGCAACCCACTTTGGCCCCACATAGATCTGTCCGCATGGCCTTCTTGGGGCCTATGTGGGCTGCCCAGGTGGGCAAAAAGTGGGTTTTATGTGGGTGCTACATAGGTCCCACATAGGCTACTATGTGGGACCTATTTGGGCCAAACACCTTGGCCCCACATGGATTAGTCTGTAAGGCCTCCATTTTACCTATACGAGCTTTGCGTGGGTTTGTGTGGGTGCTATATAAGTCCTACATGGGCTACTATATGGGACCTATGTGGGTAACCCACCTTGGCCCCACATGGATTTGTCTGTAGGGCCTTCGTTTGACCTATATGGGTTATATATGTCCCACAAGGGCTACTATCTGGGCTGCCCAGGTGGGATTTACGTCGGTTTTGTGTGTGTTCTATAGAGGACTACATGGGCTGGTATGTGGGACCTATTTGGGAAAGCCCCCTTGGCCCCACCCCAAATCGATTTGTCTGTTGGGCCTTTTTTATACCTTTTCTTGGTGCAGTTCCATTGCTTTTGCACGTGCTCTATCACACTATATAAGTCAATCCCATCGTTTCTCTGCTGCTTCTTCCAATTTAGGCTGATGCAACCAATCACCAAACAAACAGACATTGAAGCATGATGATATTTAGAATGCTAAATAGCCATTTACTTCAGAATGGATTGTACCCGAGTTACATGAATATCAGTCTTGTCAATGGTACCCTTAATCTGCCACAAATTTGACCTTTAGCGCACAAGTTGAAGGTCATTTATGGGAGTTTAGAGCCAAACTGACATTATCTGATAGTCTTAAATTTTTTTGTGTTTCTACACTTATTTGTGTTTGCAAAATAAAAAAGTTTTCGAAGGGTCAAATTTGTTGAGGATTTAAGGTAATGTTATATTCAGACTGTCAGTCTTAAGAACCACTTAACTAAAGTATGTACCAATACAAAGACAAGAAACAATAAGCCACAAGTGAAGGAAATATTATTCAAATGGATTTTAATTGATGTTATTAAATATCACTCATTCAAATGAGGCTGTAAAAGCAAAAAATAACGATTGCGGATCGTAATATGCTCACATTTGAAAAACTAGGTCTTACTAATGTGTTCATTTTCAGGCACAGCAATAAACAATACTATTACACAGTATCCTAACGAGAATAATTTACTAATAACATTATATGAGAATCGATTACAATATTTTTACAAGACTTTTTTTTAGCTGTTTGAAAAAACAAAAATCAACATTTCACTACCAAAAGTTCAAACAAGGAAAATAAAACACTCGCCTTGAGCTTGATCCAAAATTCAAGTCCTAAATCTTGATACTTATGGAATTTTAGCTTTTATTACAACCCACGATACCCATTTGTTAGTTAGTAAACATAATAAGATAATATTTTTAGAATAGGGACACCCTTACTGGAGGGACTTCAATAATACGGAGAGCTCTGAATTGTGTTTGTTTGTTTGTTTGTTTGATTGGGGTTTTACGTCGTACTCAAGGGCATTTCACTTATATGAGGACGGATTATCCACTTCACACTGCACCTAGCCTTATTACATTGGAAAACCGAGAGGAAACCTTGTAAAAACGACCCCCGCGATTGCTGGAGCCACAACATGTGACTCGCTCATATACCTGATGGTCGAAAGTCGGACTCGAACCCGTGAACGGTAAATCGAAGCATGTTCAGTTCAGGAAGCGAACTCGCTACCAGTGAGTCACGGTCACGGGCCTCTGATATTGATAGGCTTCTTTCTTATGCTGACATACTACACAACCATAGCAGGTTTCATTCAATTCCACAAAGGAACTATGCTCTGTAGGCCTATACAGTGTACACAAAATTCAGGTCCATAACATTGTGTTTATACAAGGTAAACTACACCTGGACTATCGTAAGTCCCTGACCACACTCACTGGTGAAATAATCATTTTAATAGTGTAAAACTGCCTGATACTCGGAACATTTATATCTTTGCAAATGAATGAGAGCAGTTTTTAAGCTTAAGTGTAGATTGTCAAACACCAAATCATAGATTTCCAAACCTTTATGCCTACAAATACCTACTGTACATAGTTTACTTTAACTGGATGGTTCAGAAAGAGCCCTGGTATCGGCAACCTGAAGATGGGTGGTGGGTAATTAAGCTTGTAGCAATCATGTCGATTTGGATTTGATTGGGATTTAACGTTTTTTTTACACGCCAGATCGCGTTCCAGTCCCGTGGGTACCGGAAACCATTCTCAATCACAAACCATTTTGTAACCATCAAGTACCATCTAGTTTTTTTTAAACACAGATTGGTTAGACAGCCACGGTTTTAATCAACTGAATCAGAGACTTAACACAAACACATTCCAAACAGGTCGGCTTTATGTTAACCATTAAGTCCTACAGCAGCGGGTCCTTCGAATATGGACACAATACGAGTCATTTAGAACCACACATAATGATACCGCGTTATATACTTATAAGGACACAAAACAATTAATACTTGATATCGTAAAAACCTTCCCTATTATGTAATAGCAACGAAAAACGTGAGCTGCTCACTCTATATACAACTGTTGTGCGTATAGATTTTACGTCAAGCCTTTGGGCGGCCGTTTTTGGTTAAAAATTCTACCTTCAAACTAAGAATCTAACTTCGAATTAACACACCTATTTTGAAATCTTACTTGGAATTACCAAATTTTCGTTAAAAATTACGCTAGTAAATCTGAAATTAGCTTTTCAATTAACAGAAAATTTTTTAATTTTAAGTTATCTTTCTGTTAAAATTTTTTTGACACAAACGGTCTCCCATACAAGTGTCGGTAATTAAAAATGAGGCCAAACACATCAAATAAGCCCATTTCAAGGGTAAAATCACATTTAAACAAAACACTGTTTCTTTTTCATGGATGACTTGTTGCAAATAATTCAAACTACTTCCAAATATAATAATAATGTAGCTCCAATGACGTCATCATATTAAAACAAGAATAACCTTTAGAAGTAAACAATCAACACATAATAACTGATGAAAATAAATCCGCGTGACGCCATCATATGAACACAAGAATAGCCTTCAGGTCTGTCGGTCGGTCTATCACTCTGTCCAACTTTCCCTCATGGCGATGCGAACAGGATAGAAGTCAAACCGCTTAAGATAGAGATTTCAAATTTGGAATGCAGCTAAATATGATGATAAACTAAACTCTTATTGAAAATGGGATCATTTCGAACAAATTACAGGTTCCATGGATTGCCAACAACTATGTCCGCATCTGTCACTTTTTTTTACATGACCACGTGCACAGGATAAAAGCCAAACCACTTAAGATAGTGAGTTCAAATTTGGAATGCAGCTTAATATGATGCTAAACTAAACTCATATTCTCTTATTGAAAATAGGGTCATTCCCAATAATTGGTTTCCATGGCAATAAACATGCCTTTTTTGTTTTGGCACGTTATGAGCAGCATAGAAGCCAAACTACTTAAGGACCCTACCGCTAGTCAGGAGTAAATTATGCGACTCTTATCTTTTCGTGGCTGTTGCGGTTATTTCCATAGGATGATTATAAACCATTAGTTCCACTGAAGAGTTTAACATAATACACAAGTAGTGTAATTCCGAAAAACGATAACTTCATTTTGAC
>JARFOD010041204.1:0-10243 GCA_031763545.1 Mopalia muscosa | reverse complement strand
GATCTTTAACCGAATGATCAGGAAGAGCAAAATGTTCAGCTATTGGGGATATGAGGTTGGATCTTATGGAGCTTATACATGTACGAGGTACCAAAATATGTATCTTTACCGGCCCTTCTTATTGCTGTCGAATGAAAGGTTATATATGAAAGGTGAGCATATATGTCAGTTCATTGGCTGATATTCAACCTTATCTTGTTAGGTCCGTAAACACGTTCTAAAGAAATCTCTATTATTTATGTGGTCTGAATGGTTGAGATTGTAACAAATTATACAAAGATGAATTCCAAACAATGAGATGTTCGTCCAAGTGTATGATAGTCTGAACTAGTGTCAAGTAAATTGACCGATTCTGAGGAATGGATTGCAGATGATAATACCATATTGAGAGTTTGATTAAAGGCTCAATTATATTGCAGACACAAAATATAATCGACAAATAATGACAAGATTGCTCTGATTGGTGTATATATCAAATATCATTAAGATGACGGAGTAGAGCAAGTAGAGCGACATTAAATGAAACCATCTGGTTTCGGGGTTTTGGCAAATTAATCCAATGACAGTACTCCACTGACTGATTGTGTACAAATTATTTAGCTACCGACATGAATATGTGATATCATGTTGTTGTTGTAACAGAGCTTTCTGTGAATGCGCAATGACCAGGATCCTATTGTCATTGTCTCTGTCATACAACCTACCATACCACCATAAGTTTTGAATCCTTCGTCAAAATGTCTTGTAGATTGAGATTTCTTTACTTAACTACACTTAAAATACAATCTGTTCAAACTATATATCCACTTGGACATTACTAAAAGGCCACGAACCTCGACCGAGTGCAAAGCCCAATTGTTACATTACGAGATCTCCATTGATGATTTATGGGTAACGAATCCCAAATTTATTATAAAACAATCCTGATGTTACTCTCCAAGTTCTGTTCGATTATACACGATGAATCGTATACGATCAATCTAAGGTGGTATTACTCTCATTCCTCACGTGCGTCTAAGTAAACGACTCTGAAAGTAACCAGAATATTTTCCACAGTATATTTTAACGGTCAAGGTTTGAGTCAAAAACATTCGGCAGTGCACTAACTCCACGTCAGGCTTCATTAAGTCAAATGGCACAAATGTATTTCAGGAGAGAAAACCCAACTCCATAGACTAAAACATGGCTGCCTGCATATGCTAAAATAAAATTAATCAAAACTAATTTATATTAAAACAGATAGAGTCAGTGCTAATTAGCTTTTTTTTTATCATAATATTTCTGCATGGAACGTTCACTTCCACACAAGCTTACTATATTTTATTTCAGTAAGCTTTCGTCCAGTATGGTATCTGGACTTCTTCCACTCTGTACCACCAAGCGTATGAATCTCTTACGAGATACAAATATTAAAAGAAGTGTTCATCTTTTACAAGAACGACGCATTAAGCTTCCATTTATTGAATCCTGTTATAACAAACAACTTATTTTGTCGGCCTTATTTACCAAGCCCTAGTTTAGAACTTTCGATTTGTTAAAAGCAACTGTTGATCCGCACAGTATGACTTTATATACTATAGTCAAAACCAATAACATAATGGATTTCATGTCGAATACAATTGGTTTCAGCCTAAATTGTCCACTAAAATCAATGCCATATCCGGAAGTCAAACAGACCGTCTAGTACCATGTGAATACAGTTTTAGTAAACGGGGTCGTGTTGCGCACCTTTTTACATAAAGATTTTGCAAGCAAATTGTCTTCGTTTCAAGATGTCTCTATTTAGTTTATGTACGTCAACAGCGACGAGCCAACACATTAAGATGTCCCCATTAGTTTATCTACGTCAACAGCGACGAGCCAACACATTAAGATGTCCCCATTAGTTTATCTACGTCAACAGCGACGAGACAACGCGTTAGAATGTCCATGAACCAAATCTCTGCATTAAAGCAGATAGCCAGTAGATATTTTTGATACATTGTGAAATGGTTTTAAATATAAGATGGGAGGTTCTATTCTGTATCCGTGTCATGGCATTGTTGAAAACATGTTGCAGGACACGAAGGCCTGCAATAGTTTTCCTGTTGGTGTACATTTATCTTTATGTTAGAGCACATTCACCGACCATTCCTCGTCACTACTTACATTATAGTTGCGCAATTTTCCGTTTCAAAATCTTTGTAATGCTATATTTGTTCATATATTTTAATTTGCACATGTAAACCACCGACTTCTGACGAACATATATGAACGTTTCCAAAATAATTGACATCATAAACAAATCATCCAACGTAAGACGTTCATCATTCAAAAACAAAAATAAAAGATGATAGTGAATTATTAAAAATTGATGGGTAATTTAATTTTTTTAATATAAGAATAATTTCAGACGGCTGATTGCAAATTAATTCAACTTGTGGTGAATTATTTGTTATGGGAAATCTTAAGACGATTTTTACAACATGGAATTTATTTAGTATAAAATTGTCAAATTCTTACTGATAAGCAGACTTTAACACCAGAGAATTCAACAATACCAATAGATATTTTGCCCACTTTGTCAAACCATTTAAATGTCGTAGTAATGATACAGCCGTCTGCTGAAGGCTTTTACATCAATCAAATCCGAATGTGATTTTTGATCTATTAAGTTCTCTATATCTGGCAGCCGTGAAAGGAAACAACAGGGTATGATCTTTAGAGTTTTAAAGTTCCAGTAGAGAAAATTGGCAAACCGAGATAATGGAGCCTTCGTAATGTACATCCCATCAATCTGCCAAGATATCACCAACAATCGGAAATATGTTATTTTAACGGAGCAATGTCAATTATAGGTCCCGTTGTATGCTGTACTATCTAGTGTCATATGAGATTGATCTGCTTGGAAACAGAACAGTTGGACAGACGTCACTGCTAGCTATTTCTATCTATCTACTTCAGGTGACGTTACACATCTATTTATTTGTTGCCGGTATTACAATATATTTGCATATAATCTTAACAGCAGATTAATCAGTATAATTTCTAAGGTTAATTTTAGACAAATCAGTGCGGAGTAATCGATTTTGTGCGTTACTCTAATCGCGTTAAAATCACCCATCGATTCATAGTTCATAGTTATGATACAGCTGTTTGCCTGTCTCAGTTAAAGGGTTTGCATCCATCAAATGCTGATTTGACTTTAGATTCATTAAGTTGTCTTCGGCTAGAAGACTTGAAAGGAAAACTGGCATGTATTATCTCTACATGTTCAAATTTCCAGTGGCGAAAATTAACAATCTGGACATATAGGGCTTCCAAAAAGTATTTTCCATCCATCTCTTACGATATCACGAGCAATGATAATGTTATTTTAACAATTTTCTGTTATGTAACGTGTATACTCTTAAAGAGAGTAGTCCATAATAGGTCCGAGGTTGCTCGATGTAATAGCTAGTGATTTGTCATAGAAAATTATTCTGCTAGGAAACACAGTGGTTGTGGGGAATTCAATGCTGCCTTCTTCAAAAATCTCCCTGTTTGCCAGTAGTTTTTAATAATATTAAATGGACACAAATAGCACGGGTGTCTGGTCTTAATGAGTTATTAATTGATCATAGCTTTAAACAACCATCGAATGAATGTTTTAAATCTGCCAGAATCACTGAGTTAAATAAAACATTCACATCGGTGCCCATACCACTCTATATATCCTCCACTGGGTATTTAACATGAAGGAGCAGTCTATCAACCAAGCTGATACATGTATACATTCCGTAAAAATAGTTTCAGGAAGTATGTTTATGTCATACGGATGCTATGATTTATTTAAAATTTATATCACTATGTAATTCATTAGTATTAAAACACGAACTTGCAGGGATATCGATGATTTCCATTGGTGAAGAGAGAGGGAATTAGCCTTAAGTATAGTGTCAAACCTCAATCAAACAAACAAATTAAGTGTTGTTAAAATAATGAACAACAATCGATCAATCAGTTTCACTCTAACCAGTGGTAGTTGGGAATGATAAGTACAGTCAGATCAATTGGAAACAGTTTTTGTTGATTGTATATGTAAACAGTATTTTTCTCTGTTTTAAAAACTGTTTCCATTCAACTGGAAAAGCATATTGCAACATAGACAAAATGCGCCGTTTGTCTGTTAGTTTGTTTGGGGTATAACGTCGTTAAAGACTACTTTATTTATTTGATTTTTACGGATTACGGTGGAAGACAGGGAAGAAACCTCGTGAAGCCATCCAAGCGATTACCGGAGCAAAATCATGTGACTGATTCAGATTATTGATGGTAGACAGACCTCGAACAGGTGAACACTCTAACCACTAAGTCATGAGCACAACAAAATACTAAAATGTGAGGTTGAAAGGTTGGCGCCTCAATGTTTGACGAAATGTGTAAATCGTATGACAATGGCCGACTTAGTATAGATAACTGATCGACTGAGTATGGAGATTCATTAATTTTTCTATTTCGCATAACGTTTCTTTATAATTTCAGAGATCGGTGTAATTATGGCTGTGTGGCAGCTTTTCGTTTGTGGATTTCTCAGCCTATCAATCGCATAATTTTTATTTTTATTTATCTCAGAATACTTTATTTCAGAATACGTTTTAACAATATATGTGTTGATAAAACAATAAATTGCTCACATTTAAAACGAGTGCAATGAAACTATTACTGTTATTGTAGCTCGACAATAGCACAACCAATATTTAAAAGATTTGTTGGAAATTTAAACTTCCTCAAAGGCTAAGTAAATCCAGCATTGCTACTCCACAAACCGACAGGCCCGTTGTTTAGCGGTTTATAGCGTGTATGCTTATTTATCCTAAGTGCTTACGCCAAAAATATCACACACTTGGCAATACATAAACTTTTCTCTATTTAATAAAAAAAACAAGATTTCGTGGTGCACGAAAAGGCTAAATTGATTGGTCACCAGGTGAAACAGCCAAACAATTATGTTAACAAGGAGATTGATCAGTGTGGAAGAAGTATGTTCAAACAAAAACAATTGATAACTCTGATTGATAATGGTATAATGCCGAGTGGATTAGCGGCACATTGATTTTATACAATATCCTATCATAATGAGGAATTCAACATACTATTTATTTTCTAATTTTATGCCTGGCACTTACACAGCCCACACGTAGCAGCTGATCCACGCAGATATATTGGTATCTCTTTCGTATCACCAAATCGCCGTGGGCGTCAGGTCTAAATAACACTTCTGGAAAAATATGTTCAAAGTATGGAAGTGTAGATTGACCATCATGTAAGTGGAATACTTTTCGTAATGATACGGTTTTATGTTTTGTTTGATTTTGATTTCATGTCGTACCCAACGCATTTCCCTTCATACTGACAACTTTTCTACTGTGATCATGTTTAACTATTTTTAAGATCAGAAATAGTATCGGCACAGTTAATTAAGATATTCTGTCCCACTAAATCAAACCAAGGTCATACATGTAATTTGGTATTAGCAACGTAATCTCAGGTGCATAATACAAGTTCAGTGGATGAAAACAAGAAATTGATTGATTGATTGTTCTTTTAAGTCACATTCAGCGGTATTTCAGCTAAGCTGTGGTGAGAATACAATGTTAAGTGTGATATTGTCCTGTAACTAAGATAATTCCAACTAACAGCACTCCTGTAACCCAACATCTCAAAGACAAAACAAACCGAACCTAACAGGACACAGATAAGTAAATGTTATCGCTTCTCTGGGCAATAATGAGCGACCCAATAGGTTGGGGTTACACTTTCCATGAAACACTGTTCCCGTATTTGAATTATGTTGTATACTTATATCTTTTAAGGTACTTGAGGTACAGTCTACGAACCTGTGCTTACTAGGTCACCTTTGGTCATGTCTATAATTTCGTTTTATGATCGGCTGGATTCGTTTGGAAATCGTATCTGTATCGGATGCACAGATTTATAATTTTCAGGATAAATTAATCATGTAACGGTCACAGTATAGCATTTTGCATGACCTGATGTATAGTAATCAATCATGGAGATGCTAAATCGAATTTGAAGTTGTCATTTTTCCGGGTTTTTCCAAATTGTTCTCATATCATAAGATATTAATCTTTAGTTGGAATCGTCGTGTTTTTGGGTGGGACGGTAAAAAGGCGATTTCACCCTTAGAGAACATTTACAAAAGCTAGTATAACGTCAGTGAACCATCAGCGAGATAAAAGGTATCTTTAATGGGATTGTCGTATGCAGACGCTCGGGTAAGCGGCAGTATTCTTTTTAAGACACTGACCAAGCGTCCCTCAATCTACTTACAATACAAGCCTCTAATATATAATGAAAGCCTATTATATATAAAGAATCAACAGGAAGATGTGTGGTTATTCTCTCAAGAGGGTGTGGACTTAAGCGTATAAGTGGATTTTATATAACTAAACAGACTGTCATCCGTTAAGAAAGCTGACGTAGCTTCTTTAGACACACCCTTTTGATCTGTAGCCTGTTTCATTTTTAAATTGTTCTTTGTGCTTCGCAATTGAGATATTTCTTTAGTAAACTATTTTTATGGTCTTATTTCATTGTATTGAGTCACAACTGTCTTATCTGGTATTACGCTCTGAATGATATTATGCCTGATATTGTAAAGTGTCCAAAGGAAGGCACACGAAACACATAAGGAATTGGAGGAGAGAGATAAGATAACGCAATCATTTTCACCAGGCTAACATGGTTCTCTAGTGGTCGACCAAAAGGTTGTGATTATCACTTTTCCGTTAAAGTCTGGTCAAAAATCTTAATAGGTTGTAGATTCTATCATTTGGGGTATTACATCTACAGTCAACTAGTTGTTCGTAATGGCTCCCCTTTCGTTTGTTGTATCCACGGTTATGTTTGTATTGATTTAAAAACAAAACAAGAGTATAAAAACATCATTGACATTTAAAACCTTTAGCATGTTTTGACCTGTTGGAGTTGACTGAGGACTTAGATTGAGATCTTTCGTATGGGGATTGACTGATTGATTGACTGATAGATTGATTGGTGCTTCTCGTCGTGCTAAAGGGTATTTCCCATATATGACGGCGGTGTATTCCAACAATAATTGACAACCAAGATAAGAAGTATCCCAAGAACGTTGGAAAGTTAATTTTACCCCAGTGCTTAGTAAAGGAAGCATTGCCACCCTTCAAACAAACTACCCTTAGACAATGGGGCGTTTTGCGGGAAGCATATGATGAATGAATATCAAATCAAACTCCCCTTTCTCATTCTTGCAGAAAATCGTTTTGTTGCATCTACGATGACATGCTGCTTGGTTTTGCTTCAATTAGAATCAAATTTATTTACCGGCGACCGTGGCTTAGTGGTTATCAAATACGATTACTGAAGCCTACTTCGATGTAACGTTCACAGGATCGAGTCCGTCTGTCGATCCACTGGTATATGAGTGAGTCAGACGATATGGATCCAGCAATCACGGGGGTGGTTTTTACGAGGTTTCTTCTCGATTTTCCATCGTAATTAGGCAAGGAACATTTAGAAATGGAACATCCATCGTCAAATAAGTGAAATACCATTGAATATGACGTTAAACCCCAATCAAAAACCCAATCTTTCCAAATTATATTTCAGATGATTTAATGAATGAATAACATCTTTCATTTTAACCAAATCATCGAACGTTTTTATTTTAATTGACTCTTATATCCACATACATCATATTTTAGCATACATGTATTACAGAGTTAGGGCTAGAGCGCTGTGCACCCATATACATCTCTTGGCAAAATGACCTGTTTTTGGTCGTCAATTTACGATTTGTCGTGAATTAATTCATATGTAAACAGTTTGTTTCTCGAAGATAACGCCAATCTTTTTTAACCAGAAAACTGGCAACAATTATCAAGTCATTTGTCATAATGTACAGTTTGGTAAAGTAATCTCCCTTTGACCAGACGCTGATCTGTATAACCAATCGATATAATATCCCCTTAATTCGCACACAATTACTACTAATGGAGAATCACGATTCATGGTTAAATGGATACAAAGCTGGGTCAGCTGTCATAACACGTTAAGTGCTTCTCGGACTTCATAAATAAGTCCAAATGAGTTAATATCAATGGATGCTTTGCTTAATGTACAGTGTGCCCCATTTGCGATTATCAGCTAGGCTTTTTCTATTGTCATCATTTCATATTAATGCTTATGCTGACATATATTCATAGTACATTACACCACAGAACGTGTGGAGAAATAAAGGGATATGTATTGTTTTATTCGCGTCCTCAAGCTTTTTAATTACTGCATACTATTTCAGATTACACGAAGCGCTTTATAGTAAGACACGATGGAAAAAGAGCTGTCTATTTGGTTGTTAAAGTGAGCTATTAGAGGCAAACATTTCATCTCAAATCTTTTATTTTATTAGATTTTATGAAACATATATTAAGATATTAGCTTCCAATATTGCATATCACCACCATAGATTGGCTATATGTTCCGTATGTACCACGCAATGGAGTTGAATGGAAAATAGTTATCCTTCAAAGATTTAAGACATGTAGGCTACTCCGCTACTCATCGCGCCATTACATTAGTCTTTATGAGATCAATATCATGTTCACAGAAATGCTATATGAGCTCTGAGAAATTACCAATCAAAGAAACCGACTTACTGATAAGCTAAACAGCCATTTGACTGTATTCTATGCATGCTGTATGTAGTGCTCTTGTATAGGTGGGGTTTATATTCACTGCATTTGCTTAAATTCTACATATCTGCAATAAATCAATATGAAGAAAACTTTGCTGAAATTTCCTATCATGGGTTTTCTACTCGATGTCATGGCTTCTATTATCAGGAATTGGCCAATTTTTAATTCAATGGGACACGTAATAAGTACAACTCTTTTGTATAATAACTGAGCACCATTGTCCCTATAAGACTCAACTTCTCGTGACAAGGTGTATCCTGACTGAAAACGCTATTCCATACTTCGTCAGGCTTGGGTCATATTTCTAGTCAAACAAGGAGGAGTCATCCTTCCTAGTTTGCGTAATCGGCAATGTGCATCAGCGTGAAACCACTGTACCGTATATCCCTCTGTTTTAGATTCGACCATTGAAATACATTAAACTCTCGTTTAGTAAAGTACGGATAAACCGTAGCACATTGCTGTAACAGGCAACCAATAAAACGCATAATTAGAAGCAGTGCTCGAAAAAAAGAAACTATTTTTCACTGTTCTTTATCAGGATATTCCGGCAGAGGTAATAGCATGTTTGAAAAGTAGCAGATGCATTTGATTGGCTTCTTTTTTTTTTGTAATTCGCTTTTACTCTTTCTATGAACGCCAAAAAAGGGGTTCGCTTGGCATTTTTTACCGGTTGTGATGATAAAATACACAGAGAACGAACTAACGCACACAGCTATAGTTTAGTGTTATTAGTATAACCAAATAAATCAATGGAGGAGAAATTTTAAAAGTGTACATGTATATACTGGAAAACTGTAACGTCATGACTACAGCAAATTTCATAAAAAAAAATCCTGTAGAGTATTTCAGCAATTGGACCGAACGTATTTCATCTACGCTGTGACGTGAACAAATGGGTAATTCAGTTGTTTATAACATTTTATATATAAGATTGTTCTATCCGTATCATTCAAGCACTGAAGAAAAATATTTGACATGGGTAAGTAATATTTTCTAAAAATTGTCAATATTGTGTTTAAGACTATGTCGATTATCATTTTATGTATCTATTAATGTGTTACGCGATATTCAGCGATATATCAGCTAAGCTGCGGTGTGAACAGATTATCAAATCCTGTTTTCAAATTTAAAAAAAAATCATTTATGTTCATCACTATCTAGATTTTAATGGAATTATTTATGCGGCATTTACTCCGTGACATATGGACGTGTGCGTCTTGTTTTCACTGTATCTACAATTCAGCGAGATAAATATTTGCATCTAGGTGCTGGCAAATGCAATCTCTGTGACCACATACCACAATTTATAGTATGCACTATGGTTCTTCAAGGGTTCTGCAGAAAAGACGATAGTTTTAAATGAAACCAAAAACGGTTATTTGATAATATATGATAGAGAGAAATACATGGTACATTAACCTTGATGATCTCTATAACAGAACCATAAAAGGTTTATTTGGGCGAATACCTCCGATAGTTGCATGAATCGACTTTTGTATCCAAAACTTCACACAGCATGAGGAGGA
>JARFOD010041193.1:0-10243 GCA_031763545.1 Mopalia muscosa | reverse complement strand
TCGACACCACTGGCAACAAACAAAGACAGGACGGGACAAATACAGGACGACAACAACAGGACGCAATACAGACACCACGAGCACCAGGGCAACATGAAGCTCCCTCCAACCTCTAAATACCTCAGAAACAGTTTATAGAAAGTACGAAAAAACTTAAAGTTTTACCCTTATAGAAAGTCAAAAAATTAAAAGTTCTACCCTATTGACGAATCTTTCGGAATCTAGAGTAAACACTTGACAAATTGTGCGCGAGAAGTGGTTAACACACTATTAACAGCCGTCTATGCGAAACAGAGATTTAAGGTATTTGAAAATAAAACATACCGGAGTACATGAGGTTATAGTTTGCAGAATATTCAACATGATAGGATTGATTTTTAAAGAAAGGAATAAAGACAAAAGCAAACAGTAAACAGAAGATTTCCATTTAAAACAACTGACAATATGGCACTTTGTCGGAGGCTTCGTTTTCTCTTTGGCACGAAACTTTATCATCCACTATTAAATTATATCACTCCTTGTAAATATGTACTGTGTTCTATAATGGCCAGAAAATGATATATATGCATATAGCCTCTATATATTGCTGCTGAATCACTATCGTCCAAATAATACATGGATGGCAACTCTTATACGTACATATATAAGATTATTGTGTTTTGGTCTACAGTGAACCTACAACCAATACATGACGTGTTCGCCCACATCAAAGAAACTATTAGAATAACAAAAAAATTGAAAGAAAAAAAAAATGCAATAAAACAGTAAAAAAAATGAGTTTACCATTTTCCTCCTCCGCGGGATTGTTCTCATTGCATGTGTACTCCATGCTCTTCCTCCACTTAACCATTTGGACTGGATTTGAGGGAACGGAATATATATGGAGCTCTTCAAACACTTCCTTATCGCACAGGAGAATATATTGTGATGGATGTTAATCTGAAAACACTTCCCGATTCTTCACATTTCACTGGAGAGAATTTCTTGGAACTTGCTTTAAACATCTGTTCTATAGCAAACAAACAGAGTCAGATCTCACAGTGTACAAGTCACCTTCCGCACGATGATCCTTTTGGCACTCGCTATAAAACCTCATAAAAGTGGTCAAGGTATAGAGGAAAAGGCTGGATATATATATAAATATAGCCCGGGTAGGATTTGAGTGAAAACAGACCTGGTCCCGTCCGTGTTTTCAAGATATCGGATGAATCAGTAAGACACAGTAAAAACAATACCTGCGAGAAGCAGGGTACACAATAAGCTGGAGCTAGAACTGGTAAAGCAGAGAAGATATGTCAGTGTTAACCGTAACAAAAAATGTTAGACAGACCTTCTCTTCAAACGTACCACTGTCTTAACTTTTAAAGTGATCTGTCTACTCCAACTTCTGTCGAGTCTGTTCGCAACTGAGCTAACAGCAACCAGATTGCGATCTGTGCGCGCTATACTCGTCTCTGTGAATGTTTGATGGTTGATGCCCGGGTTACAGATTGGAGGCAATTATCGGAATGCCGCAACAAATCAAGGAAGCCAGTGGAAGTTTAACAAGTCACATACATTTAACTCGATACTTAGAACATCGTGACCATGCGCTTCAGATTGCCTGGCCCAATCCTTTTAATTGTATGTATAATTGAACTCATTACATTTTCAATGCATGTGAGCATTAATTATATGTATTAATATCACAGGTGCTGTACACAAATGTTAATTTAAATATAACTATATAGCTGCTGACATGTATGTTTTGTAGCCTAATATAAAGCCACTAAAGTTTGCGGGTATGTAACGAGATAATGAGACAGCTGAGTAGAGCAAAGGAGGTATAATTTGACGTCCAGCTTCGGCTGTATCATGAAACACATACATGGGAAAGGACAAACCGATTATACTATTTGGCAGCCCTTTTATCCCGTCCTGGATAACGAGAAGGCACTGAGCGACAGAGCTGTGTTGTATCCGTTAAATGTCTCCGGAATTTAAAATTTCTGGAAAAGGGTTGATTCCCCAAAAGAGCTTGTCAAACATAAATCTTTATCTAGGGACTATCGCTACAGCGCTTATGAAAACATCGTGTATCCCTTAAAATACCACTGGCGCAAAAAGTAATCGCTAAAGAGAAGAGTACATATGCATCAGATGTAACGGTAGCCCACATGAGAAATCATATACTGAAATTCATTTACAATAAACCGAAGCATATAAAGTCATCAAGACTTGTTCATCATTTTTGTCACTATGAACTTTGATGCGTTTTTTTTTTTTAAATACATCTTTCAAACAGAACCAAAAAAGTATGTTAAGTGGTCCGACTGAAGCAACATCATATTGTTCTTTGCTGATGTGTATATTATCAGGCCCACTCAGGAGGGGTGGGGTGGATGAGGGGGGAGTGTATGAGTTTAGGGGGCCAACAGTCCAAACGAGTGAAAATCGAAAGTGTACCTTGAGCAAGATAAACAAAATAACATGTCATTTCGTGAATATGTAAATGTCAACTTTTGTGCTGGGTATAAAATTATTCATACAGATGTGGCACAGGGTTTCAGAAAATGACCCTTAATTACTTCCATAGGGCCCTTGTTATGTATTATAGGACTGTGGCTAGTTTCTTTCGCCCCGGGGCCAAAAATTCTCTCGGCTGCCCTGTTTATATATATAGCGGAGTTGTTATACTGGTTTGCTTGGATTAAGCTTAGGTTATAGCTAACATTAGCCAAAATGGAGCCGTAATCGATCCAATGGAAAAAGGAAGATAGTGTTTAATATACATTTGATGCATTCGCCAAAATTATGGTTGAACTCGGCACGCATGACAGAACACGTCATGTTGGTTAACTGGCCGAGTAAACCAGCAAACATACGCCTGCTAAGTTGGATTCAACTGTGATTAAACTGTTAATCCATATAACGTTTTCTGGATTAAATATCTGGTCACGTTTGAGCTATACTTAAAGGAACAACTAACTGCGAATTGGCATCCTCGTAACTTCACATAAACCATGGCAATACGGAATCAAGCATTATGTAGGTCAGTAATGTCATTGCGTGCGAAGCTCTCACTGAACGGTCGTATACGTGCCAATATTTATGATGTTGAACCACATGACGTATACTTGTATAAATATCAGAAACTTGATCAGCTTATTAGACCTAGTGTAACATTATATATGATAAAAACAATTATAGATGGAATAAAGTCTATATTATCTCAGGCAAATACTAATATTTGCTTGACATACAAATGACATATACATGTATTTGCAATAGAGGGATAAGGTTATATGAACTATTGAATCTGTTTATTCACCATGCACATATTTATAGTAGAAAGGCAGATTACCTAAAGGCAATATGAGACGGATTTTACATATTGTGCGTGTAATTGGGAATCCGTGCCGTAACAAAGGTTATTTCACACACAACACGATATATCAGCTCGATCGAGGGAAGAACCACGCCACTGTCACACGACCACAACTGGAAACGTTATTTGATTAAGGTCTAACGTCATACGCTAGAGCGATTCAGTTACATGATGATACCCGCTTAAAACAAATATCTTTGATATGCCTCATCTGCGAACTATACTTGGTTCATTCAGATTGATTGATTGATTGGTGTTTTACGCCATGCTTAAGGATATTTCACTTATATGACGGCTATATATTCCAACAATAATTGATACTAGCACAACCATATGTGAAGCGCTTCCATTATGGTGGAAATTTAATTTTCCTCCAGTGCTAAGTAAAGACAGCCTTGTTACTCTTCAAACAACCTCCCTTAGCCAGAGGGCTGGTTCATTAAGAGAAAGGGTGGAACACAGTCTAGCATTGATCATGTTGACGTCGCTCCCGAGCAACATACACACCAAGGGCCGGTTGCTCGAAGCGCTATTAAATTTAATCGTCTATTAGATAACCCAGTATTAGAGATATAATCTGGCGTAAGCGGCTGATCGTCTTTCGAGCAACTGGCCCCAGGACAGAAGGATATTTCTCACCAACAACACACCAGATGATAATAATCCAACATCATTAGACAGCTGATCGAGATTATTGGTGACAACAGACGTATAAATACGGATCTAATTTTTGTAAGCTGCATGTTACTTCAAGAAACTTAGAGAGAATTCAATAACTTATAGTGAGGGCGTACATAGGCCTACCACTATTATGCGATTCATTTTTAGATATATACTATCTACAACATGAGAGAATTGTCGGCTTTAATAAACAACATACATGTGCCAGTGTCGTTAATTTTAGACGTATAAGTATAACAAAATATTCCATTCTAATATACATACAATTTTAAACCCGATGATTTATGGACCGATTGTCATGCATGCTCAAGGACATTTAACGTGCATACAATGTTAGATATGTCATAAGGCCTATATTACATTAATAAATTGTCACACTATCAAAAAATCATAAAACGTATACCCCCCTTCCCCTTAAGCGAAGGCTCCCAATTCAAGAATTGAAGCAACGTAACAGTTGAGAGTATTTATCAGAACAACAGCTGCCGTTGTAACAGAGGTCTGGACACAGTAGTGTGTAGCCCCCCTCAAGGGTCAACGCATGACAACAGATCCGAGCAATAACATGGTGTGTGGATCGTGATCTTACTTGTCAATAAACATTGTCAATACACGTTGAGGGAACCCACGGCTTCTGCCAAGACATCGTCGACTACGAACCAATAGTGGAGTACAATGAAAAACATCTATAACACCTGGGATGAGCATATACTGGTCCCAGGTAACACGTAAAAAACTAAACTGCGACAAGGGTGCATAAGTCCCTATAGGCTAAAACTGTTTTGTTTTTGGTTTTGTTTGTGTATTCCGGGATATATAATGATATATCCAAAGTGAATTGTTTCGTTTCTTTTATAATTTCAATATATATATATATTGCACATCTCAACTTACACATGGCAGAAAGAGTGGTAGATGCGAATACATATCTTTCGTTCTACCGTCAATAGATAAGAGGTTGGATGAATTTCAGCCCTTTTCAGATTAGCATTTTCTTTTCAATAAATAAATTTAGGCAGTGTTAACAAATGTTTTGTAAGACTGTAACATTCTGACTGCAGTGATATTATATGATACGTTTTACTGAACTATAATTAACTTATTAGATCAAAGTCACAAATAAATCTACGGTATTGTGCACACTTGAACCCTGTTCTTATCCTAACACTGTAGCGTGCCATTCAATTTTATATCTGAACTTAAACCTGATCTCGGGACGATGGACACGTTTACATGTGTTGCATTAAAATGATAATAGAACACTGAACAGCTGTGTATCAATATGTACATAGGCTACGAGTAGGTATTTTAACTATTCAAATATATACAATAAATTGTGTTACAAAATTAATACAATCTGAAGCAAATTACAAGTGGGAGCTATACATTATATACTTGTCCCAGGCTACAATATATCAAAGCATATATACTGACCAGATCAATATACAGCAATGTATTATCAAGCTAAGTTCCTACAACAACAGTTGTATATTCTCTACCGAATGTCATCTTATCTTTCGGAATGGGATTATATATAGATCAAACTTCTCTCAAACTTACCTGGCATATTTACAGGTGAGTGCAACGGTTATGTGCACATCGGGTGAAGATAGCTGCACGTTATTGTTGATGCTACACTTTCAACACTAGTTGAGAACTCCCGTTATGGGTGTATAGACAGCGCCGAATGATTAAATGGGTCGCTACTTTTTCGCTCGTCAGTGATCTTCCCCCTGTTATACACACAATTCTGAGAGGACGATCGAGAGTAATACCTGCTGTGACTTGCCTATTGTTTAAGGGGAAAACCAGTGTGGGAACGCGAACTGTCAGTCGTGTGTTTGTCACAGTCCAATGACGACTGGATATATTCGCATGAAGAATGCTGGTGTTTATAACTAGCACTGAAGTGTATATGTATATAAATAGGACAGACTCGTTGTACAGATGGTTAACCTGCTTTAATATACTGCATACCCACTCATTGTATCCGCCTCTAGTATGTCCGGAGTTTGTAACTTTGTCGATATGCAGCATGTTGGCCTACCCTAGTCCTTCTCTTATCGAGCCAATTGATTTCCAAAAAGGGAACCAAACTGAACAAATACCACTGCACTGAATTGACATCAAGCTGTGGTGAAGGACAGAACATTTATTGGTTTAATTAAATGCAAAACACTTAAAAATTGAATTAAGATCGCTAGTCGGACTCGAATAATCAAACGTGTCCACGTGTCCAATATATCAGTATTGAGAAGACATAATTAGGATATAAGGTTCCAACCGAGATCTTTGTTGTGTTGTTGAAGTTTGCAACGGATTTGACGTTCCACACCAAATGTCACGAATTTCTGATCGAGCCCAACAATTAAGCATGTGTTTGTTTACTTTTCCTAATTTAAAGTAAAACGCCATCTTTTCAGTAACATAAGATTTGACTTCGCATAAATAGCTTAAGTCATTAAAATTATCGGGATATATATGCATGAGGCTAATGAGCACAATACGTTCAGTATTCGCCAAGGTCAATTATCTTTATGTTTGTTTGATGGGGTTTAACGTCGTACCTTCTTTTTATAAGTAGATGTTTATTTCTTAAAATTTTTGATAAGTGATCCAGCAAATAAAAACAATGCTCCAATGACACGAAAGCTTTAATTCACAATAGGTTTACTTTTATTTCTCTGTCCCAAAGCAGTTTTTTTGTCCAGAGGAATCATGTCTACATGTGAATGTACAGGCATACTGACAAAGGAAAAAAAAATCAAACATAATGTTAACCCAATTATATTTCATCAGTTCCTGCACTGTGGTTTTATTATTGAGCCATACACGGATACGGGAGACTTGTCTACATCCCCTCAGCATGGATGCAGGTGCAGGGCAGATATATACAACATCGTAGTGCAGTGCTGAAACTTCCCTTAGACATTCAATACCTCCGGGTTCAGTGATAATATTTACTGGCATTATATAACAGAATACAAACCTACTTTCAATTTTTTTTTTTTTTCTTTTTTTCCAAACGTTTTGCTATTTTTTATTCAAACTTTTTTAAAAGCCACCTCAATGATTGCCAGTGAAGGAAACAAAATGATGACCTATTGTTTTTGTTTGCTGGATTTTTTACAAGGACTTCATATTATTTTAGGACAGTTTGATATCCTGATGGGTGGCACACACCAAATTAGCACTATGCTGAACACTGAACAGCAATATTGGCATTACACATGTACTATGGTAAGGTGTACAACAAAGTGCTTGTAAACACCCTAACTGAACAGGGTGAACTATCAGGGAACTTCGTAGGACAACTCACTAGGTCTAAGTGTAAATGTTAAAGTTCCATAAGGTAACATCATTTAACATAAGATATGTTCATACAATTAAGTTTCACGAACGTATGGCCAATGCCCAATAGCTCTGTGTAGACAACACCAGAACTCCAACCAAACACCCATCCAGATTTCAGAACCACAAAAATGTTATTTTTTGTGATGCTCAGGGATATTTCACTTACAGGATGGTTTGACTACATCCTAAAAATGGTGAATTACTAAAAGGAAACCTTTACAACCTGTCTTATTTACGAGGTCGTCCTAAATTAAGTTTGCATAACTATGGGGAAACCCTGTTCTGTCCATTCTCCCCCAACAGCACAGGCCTGATGCAGGCCTTCTGATTTGAGGTGAGTGATCTGTGTTAAAGCAAAGGACAGCACACCTCAAATCAGAAGGCCTGCTGATGGAGTATATGGTTCAGGTTGCCTAATACTTTTCTCCCCTTTCCAGTCTGAATAAATCCCATTACACTTAAATTGTGTCAAAGTATGGCCTTCCATTAATGCATTGTAAATCACCTCAAAGGGGCTCCATTCGTGGATTATACAGACCATAAACAACTGTGGAAAGTGACGGTTACCAAATATAATTTTTGACCCCAAAAAAAAAGGGATTATGAAATTATTTTCACTAAAAATTATCTGCTTTATCATCTATCTTGATAAAAAACAACCCTGCACTACTGCTCAAATTTTTGGTTTGTTTGGGGTTCAACATCAACTCGATTCTATTTTACTTATGGTAATGGTATGCTGACAGATGGTTTATGTCAGTTTTCCTTGATTGAATACTGTGGAAAACCCGGAGGAAACCTTGTAAAAAACACCCAAAGGATTACCAAAGCCACATTGTGTGACTCATCATTCCTATACCTGATGGTTGACAGACAGACTCAAACCCGTGTACAGTACATCAAAGGAAGAATGATTAGCAGACTCTCTATACTGGTACTGGTAGCCATGGACTTAGGCCCAATTTATTGATTAAGAAGACTAAATAACAATAGACTAGGATTGTTTGTTTGTTTGATTGGTGTTTAACGTCATACTCAAGGGTATTTCATTTATATGACAACGGATTGTCCACTTCACACTGTACACAGCTTTATTACAGTGGATGGTCGACTGGATGGTCGACAGGCGGACTCGATCCGGTGAATGGTAAATCGAAGCAGGTTCAGTTTAGGAAGCGCACTTGCTACCACAAAGCCACGGCAGCGGGCCCCAATAGACTAGGAGGTAACATGCACAATTGTTCTGTTGGAGTTGAATAAAAGTTGTTTCTATTGGATATTGAATTCTTGCCAAAACACCAAATTCTAATTATTTAAGTCAAAACATTGTACTGTATAAGTTTTGGTTATTCAGAAATTTAATTCCATTCATAGTAATTGTGTTCATAATTGTTTTAAAAAAAAATATATACAGTTTCGGAATCTATTTTCCTTTAATAATCATTGTTTTTATTGGTGGCAAATGTCATACTCAAGGGACTTTCGCTTATATGGACATTTTTTACAGTTGTTTGGTGGAAAAGCCTAGAAAACAATTTAATCCCAAACCCCTGATTCAATAGTCAGATAGATTTGTTTGTTTATTTGATTGATTGGGGTTTAACATCATACTCAATGCTGTTTCAATGATACGACGGCGAGTTGACCACTTCACACTGTTCTTGGCTTAAATACGGCGAATAATTGAGAGGAAATCTCGTAAAAACTACCTCCCCAGATCTTCATCATGTGACTCACTCATATACCTGATGGTCAACAGGCGGACTAGAATCCATGGGTGATACATCATGGTAGTAGTAGTCCAATAGAAAATCAAAAGGGTCCAAGGGATGACCCCTTAGGTAAACACTGTGGGTTCCATATAAGTTCTAGAACCAACCTGATTTGATATTTACTGTTGTACGTCCAACAGAACTTATATGGTTATTTCCCGTATATGCATAAGTATTTATTAGTGGAAGAACCGATCAAAGCCTAGGAAACCCATTTGAGTACCTGAAAAAAATTCCTGATCTTGAATCACATTCAAAAAGAGTTTTAGATATTAACAAATGTATCTTCAGGAACAGTCATTTCTACAAACATCCTTCTCATCCTAATGTGCACATGCTTATTAGTATTTAAAGTCCAGTGTCTCCAGTCCATGTGCTAGTGTACTTCAAGAAAATCAGGGTTCCTTTTACTGATGAATATGATCTTGAAATGTCTGTACTCTGTAGTACAACTTGTTGACTGCAGCAAAAGGCCATACAATGATACCATGATGTCCCATTTGTTAGTCTGGTGCTGATGTACATCACCAGTATTCACCAATACATGTATACTGGAGATGGACACATCATTTTCCCCATGTACACACTGAAGCATGCCGCAGATAACACCTGGTGGTCTGAACTATTCACCTTCCCAATGGAACAATATTACACCTGCAAAAAAACAATTGGATTTATTTTAAACAGGGGCTTTAATATTTCCAAAATACTCATTAAACATCAAAGAAAATAACAGGAAATGCCCATATTTTTTTGTTTGTGTAAGAACAACAATGTATTCATCAAAATATCTAAATATTGAGTCTTGAAATAAGTCAAAATTTACAAATATTGTTGTTCATAGGTGAATAGTCCTATATTTTAATGTGCAGTGTTTGATTCTTTGATCTGCATGGTTTGTTCAGTTATAAATAAAGAAGGGTTTACACTGTTCTTTCTCTCTCATTAATGTTATAACGATTATGACACCATACCAGCTCAACAGGTAATCATAAAGGAAACCACCTCAATGTCACTAGCAACAAACCAGAACGTGACAGGTTGGGTAAATAACAAGACATAAAAAACT
>JARFOD010041182.1:0-10243 GCA_031763545.1 Mopalia muscosa | reverse complement strand
AATCCATATCCCCCCCCCCCCCCCTCCCCCTCCCCCCCAAACACTTATATCTTTGTAAAATGGAAACAATTTCAGTTAAATTTTGCTCAGCTTTTCAGGAATCCTTCCACTACTACTACATTTGTTTAAGCGTTACAATGTAAGCATTCCTTGGCAATGAGTTGAATTAGCTCCTGACCAGAAGTGTCACCCATTGTAACCTTGTGATGTGAAGGTGATGAAGGTTACATTACAGCTTAAACCCTTCCGTGGCCTCTCTATGATCAGGTGTGTTATCATACACATAGCTTAAAATATTAAAATAAAAAGTCCACTGCACTGAGTGACCAAGTCTAACTTTCCCTTCCCCTCATTGAAATATAATATTAACATTGATATAAACTCTTTTATAAACCTCCCACTATGTACACTGCATTAATTACATAGATTACGTCAACTGAATTCCACAGCTTTTCAGCACACAAGTTTTTAAACATTCAATTAAGTCAATAAGTTTTGGTAGGTCTTTTGGCATTCAGCCTTTGGATGTGATATGCATAATTTTGTCATTTAAACAACAAATGCAGATAATTGGTATTTCTAACCATAATCTAATTTTTTAATAATTGTTGTTTAAGAGTATTAGTGTTGTTGTTTTATTTTTTCAAGTTCCAAATGTCTCACTGCTGTACATGCTTATGGTTGTTAAATATTTGCCAGAGTGTGATTTTTCTGTGAGTTTAAAGATTTAGGACAACAGGATTAAGTTTTGTTTTAGTTATTTTGCTGAGGTAACATTCTGATAGATGACTATCATTTCAGTAGTTGATCATGACTCTGTACTTAAAAAAATTTAATAGCCATTCAAGTTGTAACTGAGTAAAGGCATTGATGTTCAAATCTCTATCCGGACCAGCAATATTCTATAAAACCGGGATTTTGGTAATTATTGAATATACTCAGATAGTTAATTCAACTTTTGTGAGCTTTGATACATTTATTGAGTTCTTTAATTTTTTAATTAAAAAAACGTTGTTTAAAGTTGGTGTTTTGAAGCAAAATTTTTTTTAAAAATTGGAAATGGTAATTAGTTCTTTTAGATCAGGTTATAGGTTGTATTTGCTACATTTATTGACAATTTATTTGTTGGTTTATCTTTTATTCATATAAATATTGTCCCCAAAGTAAAATAAGTGATTAAGACTAAAGTATCTTCAACATCACGGAGTGGATATGAGGGTAAAACACTTTTATTAAAGCTTACACTAATATTCTTCCAACATGTAAGAGAATATGTGCAGGACACGATGGAGACTGGGGATTGGGTGATGGAGAATCTGGCGTAGATAATGTACGCAGTCAGCCATGGTTGTTCCTATTACTCCTTCATACAGATTCAATGAGCGAGAAATGATTTATGAATGATGTACATGAAAAGGCTGGTCACCGCTCAGATATGTGTTCAGCTTTCCCTGTCATTTATTGTCACCCTAGCTCTGGGTCGTTCAATTACAAAGGAATGACAATAGAGACATGGAATAATTGAATTTTTCAGTTAGTGGAGTTATTAAACAATGACATGCATGGTTAAACTTACCTGTATTTTAAGACAGGTAAGAATACACCTGCATCTAATTCCAGACAATTCATCCATAGCTATTGTCTGAAATTTTAATAAACACAGAGTTCTCAAAGACTTCTCAAATCTATAAATACATGAATTGGAGATTTGTATTTTAGCAATAAAGAGTGTGCCATTGATGCTTCTAGTAGAATTTTATTTTGTGATTAATCACTGTCAGATCCAGCCCTAATACATTTGTGTACTTTGTTGATATTTTAATTGATGATATTGATTACTTGTGTTAATCTAATTAGTGATTCATATTTATACTATGATAATTATTTATGTTTCTTATGTCACAGGCTGGAATGTATTCGTATATCGTTACAACTTACAACGGTAGAGCTGTGTAAATCTAGTCTTAAAATATTTGTAGTAAATTGTACTTAAATTATTTTGCATTGGGTCATGGTGATTGAGTAAACTTTCACTTTCTATAATTGCTGACATTGAATTGTACCATCTGGTTATTAAAGCAGCTTTAATGATAATTTAATTTTGTACTAGGTTGAACAATGGTCTAGTTAGTGATTGGCTGCAGATATTGTGTTTATAAAATGTACATTTCAATAAGACTAGTTGAACATATAGAATAATGAGTAAATATAAAGTTACCTTTTTCACCTATACATTGTTAATAATAAGAGTGTGTTCTCTCTTTAGAATGCACCTTTTAAGACATCTGAGTAATTTATGGTGGTGTCCTATGGAGTCGTTAAAAGGGCTCCTTGTTGGAAACTTTCTTTTCTCTGTGTGGCGTTAATGATAACTGGATACCTGGATAATAGAGTAGCTAAGGGAAGACACTTTATTGTCCCGGCCTTCTCCACCAGCATTACACACTAGAATTGCTCCTTTACTGCCACTAAATTGGAATATAAAACTTAGTTGGCAGAGAGAGGTTTAGAGCTTCCGGAATAGGGTGATGAACTGAAATGTGGAAAAATAAAAGTGTGTAAAAACAAGGCAAATTGTTTCATATCTGACATAATTTCTTGTATATTACAATGTTATGAGCCTGTTTATGTTTGTATAATGACTAGTTTGTGCAGGAAACATTTTATTCTCATCTTCAGATATATTTTCTTTTAAGTCATTAACTATGGTTGTGTTTTTTAACTACATAGCTGGAATTAATATGAAACCAGTTTCTTCAAAATTATAAATATTTTAATTTTTTTTTTTTTTTCTTCGAAATTGATATAAACTTTTCTGTTCTAAATTCTTTCTTTTTTGCTTTTTAGTGAATCCCTACATGAAAGTTAAATGTGAGAAGACACCCACTGATTGCTGTAAACCTTGTATTCAAATGGAAAACGGTAAAGCGCCAGTCCCGACAACGATTCAAGCCACAAAATACCCAGAGTATACAGAGAAATCATTCATCAGTTCTAATTACGAGCACACCCCATCACCTACAGGTTCTGTCTCTTCGTCGTGTTCAGGGAAGGACTCCATCATGTCTACAGGCTCCTGTAAAGGGTCATTCCAACCACCAAACACAGCTGACTGTGGCTACGGCCATGCTGATAGCAGGTAAGGTCCATCCCATTTCATCATTTTTAGGCCCAAAGCATAAACTTTTTCTCCTCTTAGTTGTCATTCATTTTGGAGTGACCCTTATTCTATAGCTTCTTTATTCTACCACAATCACACAAAATTGATATCATTCATCATTCAAGTGTTGTGGATGGTGATTGTGCAGAACTTTAAGGAATATATAATAAATGTAAGGAGCACATTGAGTCATCATGGGAGGTCATGTCATAGTCTTGGGTAAAACTTTTGAGTACTATATTATACAGGTATAAATGCATACATCAGTCTATTATGTTGGATTTAAGTTTTGGGGATATTTTTTTCTTCGGCTCAACGGCTGCGTGTTCAAAATAACAATTTTGTAACTAAATACCTTGAGGAGTTTAAAAGCTGTTATTTTAGTCTTATAAATAAAATATATCAAAGTTTGTTTTTGAAATGTAACAAACTTACTGTTGTGAGACAGAGGTCAAGTGGGAATGTTGAGCATATTTATTTAAGTCTGTGTTTGCCTACATACCTATGTAAAGCATTTGTTGAACTAAGGATTAATTCTTGTATGAAAATAGTTTATCAAGTGTTAAGTTGGTAACTTTTCTTCCTTACTATGTTCTAATCTTCTATATCAGTAAGAAAAATATAATAACATTGAACAACACCCTGCCCTATTAATTTATCATTAATAAATAAGTTGAATTATTTTTAATATTTTTTTAATGATTTTCTTCCATTGGAGTATCTTCATTTCATTTGAGTAATTTTCAATTTTCTGAATGGAAAATAAAACAGTCTTTCGCCAATTTTCAAACAGCACTGTAATTGATTATACCCTCATGCCCCACTTGAGTTCTAGGGGGTTTTGATTGGTGGCTTAGAGTAAACAACACGCTGAGTTTGGATTCAACATGTCTTTGGAAAGACTGAATAGGCAGATTTGTTATTGTGTCTTATTGTATGTTTGAAAGCTTAAGGCAGGACATTCAGCCAGAAAACTATCTATTACAACACTAACAATCTTTGGTTGAGAATAAAGGACTGTTGTCAAGAACATGCGGCCATCAACCAAATTTGTACTGAGCTTTATTCTCCTACAAAAACTCTCCACTTGAAGTGCTGTGTAACAACGACAACAAAGGCTTGTCTCTGCCTGGATGCATAGTCTATGGGAAGGCAATCATGAAAACAATGGTAACAATTGGCATGGTGACTCGATAGAAAAAGGGCCAGGCGTGGAGTTTAGAGTAGGCGGACAATGGGGGCTGTGCTGGTGACAAACTCAGACAGAAGAAAACTAGACTTCATGGAAAACTGTCTTCAGGCACAATGCACCGAGTGTCCATGAAGCATATGTCTGATACTGTATCTTTATAGAAGCATTGGTCCTGACGACTCTCTTCATGGATGAGACCAGACAACCTGAAGGACTGTGCAGAAAACCGTTTGGAATTTCAAGTAGAACATAGAAAAGCGCTCTTTTAACTGAAAGATAATATTGAAGATGGCTGGTTCGATGATGTACAAAAATGATTAAAAAAAACTTTATATTTGAAGTGCTATAATAAGACAGAAATGCATTAGTTGAGACAGCATCGGCTTTTGTACAGAGATTGCTCTCAGAAGAGAGGATGGGGATGGTCTATAAATCTCAGTTTAATTCACATTCAACATTTTTATAGTGGAGTAGTGGAATAGCGAGCAGTTCTGTGGAACATTCCTTTGTTAAATAGTACATAAAAATAGGACACGTTAGAATATTTACTAAAATATGTTTATTTGTAAAAACCCCTTCAAAGCAGTTAAGGGGCTACTATTGTATAAGCTCCTCCAACAACCCTCCTCAAGATGATACTATGTAAAACCGTCTTGAACTCATGTCCTTAAGGAGCCATCATTATATGGCGGGTCAATAATCGCTAGAATTGTTGGACTGTAGAGTTTACATTAGCCACTTCTACAGAGATCACCAGTAGTGTGTCGTCAAGAACAATGGGACAGCATTATGAGAGGAAAATAGCATAAAACATCAGGATTTAATGGATCACATATTTTGTTCATGTCACTTGATAAAATAATAAAAGTTGTCCTCATGTGTTATCAGAAATTTGAAAGCTTCCTATTTGCATCTAGTTTAGATATCTATACACATTCATCATCATTTGTGGCTTGGTCAAATGCATTGCTTATTGTAATAATTTAATTTCTACAATTACTCCTACTGGGATTTTATTTTTAATCTATCATTATTTTATTTCATTATTTTATTTGATATCATGATTTTATTTTATCCATTTCATTGTGTAAAGCTAAAGATTCAGGCGGTTATGTGTCCTGCAAAACTGAATACAAACCAGTATAGATCTGATTGTGAAGGGTTTTCCACAAGTACAGTGGTAGATTTTTGTACTTTATGAAGCAGAATAAACCCAGTTATGTCTTATGTAAGGATCACATCGTAACTTCTCCTTTTATCCAGCTGTGTTACACGGTAAAATAAATAGGGCTCTACAGAGAATCGAGGACTATATGATAACAGCGGTTAATAGAAATCTGTTTAATAATGGATGGTTAGAAGTGATCGTTAAGGAGACTTCCTCTTCATAGAGATTCCCCAATAAACACCACATCTTCATCTAATATTCATCAGTCCTGATAGAGAGACAGCATAAGTTATCACACTGATCACCACCGCTACAAACAAATGAGCAGTTAAACTTTGCTCAATTGTACAGCCAGACCAAATGACAGTAATGAAGCACACTTCAGACAAATTGCATTTGTATTTTTGATTATATTTTATCTACTTTCTGTTTACCAAGTTTGCCGTTTGCAAATTTGTGGCTGCAATACATTATAGACAACATTTTGTTACAAAGTTAAAAACAAGTTTCTGCAAGGTGCCTCTTATCATCCACAGGGGATCAAATCTTGTAGCTTAAAGATATAGGATAGTATTATGATAGTATAGTCCAAAGAAACTTTTGGACAGTATAAGATTGTTGCTTGGGTAGATGATCAGTAGATTAATCAATCAGCAAATCAGTCCATCAAGAAATCAATCAATCACTCATTGATCATCCCAGTGTCTTAATCGTAGCATCTGCTGCTTTGATCAGTCAAAAGTGTTTTCTCTATTGACCATGGCTATCCTGTACTTGACACCTCAGAACTCTGTCGAAAAGCAGATGGTCTCTGAGATAAGGGAATCAGTTGTAGACTTCATTAAAGCTAAAGAGATAGATTGTGTGTGTCATTTATAAATCAGTGTTTTGTTATTCGACAAGCTTTGGAAAGCTTAGTCCCTACAGAAGAGGAGGTTAGCCCTCAGCCAGAAAGGATTTCTCAAGTGGAAGACAACGGGTCCCTTTGTAGTCTTTTCCAAGAGAGCAGTTTGGCTTGGTTCACAAATCAATAGCTTTTACGGCTAACCAAATCCTCACATTAAAACACAGTAATTAGTTAGACTAGCCATCCCACTAATCTCTATGCAAGAGGATTGTTTTTATTTGGTCGTATTTAGCATTAGCCCAAACTATATAGCTGACTGTAAGACTTTCTGCTTGTGTTACGTTAAACGCTGTCTTATCGGAGTGAAATCGGGCGATCTTGTGATACGGCTGTACAGGTCCAGGGCCAATCTTCTCCTCTAAATGAAACTTGATTGAGTATAATAGGGGAGCTGAAAGCATTGAAATGGATAAGGTCAGAGATAAAAGCCCCGCCACTAACCCAGGCGGCAATCTCTCTCAAACCCCACTCTGAAATTGGATAATGGCGATCATTTTGTTTGGAGAATCCTTTGATTTATAATCTAACCACCTATTGTGGATGGTGACATTAGTAAACATGCAGATAAGAACAGCAGTCAAATTACTACACTGCTTTTATTTAGTAATGTTCTAATGCTAATGCTTCAGGCAATTCTATCATAACTGCAGACATGTTATGTAAAGTTTAATCCGTTTATTACATTTTGTATCATTATTGCTGGAAAACACAATTAAAATAAATTGGTGTCTAAAATTACAATTTTCTTTTTTATGGAATTTGTATGGATTTATACATTTTTCATTTAATATAATATATAAAATGAAAAATGTATAAATCAGTACAAATTCCATAATATAATTTGAATACATGTATATAAATTAACTTGAATAATTGTGGAATTTTTGCCAGTTTAGCTTTCAGACAAATGAATGTAATTGTATGTTTTCTGAGAGACATAATTTCTTAGTCCTCTAAACGTCATATTTTTATGGAACAAATTTGAGGGTATATTCTTGTTGACATAACATTATTGATTTTTATTGCTTTAAGGTCTTGCTGGTCGATTTACAGATCACATAAAAACATATAGTTTGAATACCTAATTTTTAATCCAGTTAAAAGTTTGGTTCATTTTGAGCTCAAGGGGTCCAGCTAGACCTTAAGAAAAATTCTATATATTCAAAAAATCTCAGATGAATGTCAGGGAACAAATTTTATGAACAATCTCAAAGTTAGATTAAGTTTCGATCCTAATTATACTTTTGTGTATTAATTTATCTCATGAAATGATTGTTTGAAGAAGAAAAAGAAAATGTTTATTTGGAGCACCTATCTTGAAATCTCCATGTAATAGTTTTTTTTTACCTTAACAAAGTAATAGCCATATTGTTGGTTGATTGGCGGCATGTTGCCATGGTGACTGGCGCGAGGATCTGTTTGGCTCGCTATAAAACTGACAGTCACATACGAAGCCGATGAATTACTACCTCAACACATAATTTTCTTTTATATCAGGGCTTTAGAGAGCGTAATATATTGGCCCTCTATTGTGAAGGTCTCAGACTCTGTTCATAGAAAGGCTAGCTCTGAGAAGAACAATGTTTTTTTCAGGGAATAAAGTAACAGTAATTCTATGATAATAGAATGTGTTATGTTACCTGTGTTTTACCTGCTGTGTTGTTGGGTGGATGTCTCGTTGACGTGTAGACAAACTAGTTAATACCCTTAACAGACAATACACTTTCATCCTGTATGTAAGCAGTATTTGTTATAGATCTGTATAGAGTATAAGAAAAAGAAAACAACAGGTATCAAAATATTGAAACAATAAGGACAAATAGAAAAGGTACTAATGACTTCACAAATATCAACATGCAGCTTTCATGCAAAAATGAACTGGAACTCTTCATTAAAAATATCATTAAAATGAAAGCAACAATCATCAAACAGTCTAAAGTAAGGTGTGATGACTGTGCAGTAAATATCATAAACTTTTAAATAATAAATGACAATATTGTGTTTTGTATTTTTTATTTATTTTTTTTTTGTGAAATTTTTATTCTCATGATATTTTTTCATATACTGATAATAGTTTGAATTTACAGAAAAATAACATTTGTCAGAAATCCACTGTCACAAAGTTTGTGGTTCCGCTGAAGATTAACATAATCAAATCAATTAATTCCCCCAAAATGAAAAATGAGGTTAACATTTAGGTGAATTACACTAGTTGTGAATCCATTGTTCTCTTCAAGAAGTTATAGATTTATTCTGACTACAATATATTACTACAACTGAAGCCTGGTTGACAGGGTGTATAAACATGTTTTGCTTCTTCAAACATTTTAATTAAGGATAGATGTGCTATATTTATATCGAAGAGATCCTATGAGTAAAGAAGATAGTTAAACTTGTATGAGTCATTGACTTCCAATGGGCTGTTGACTTATGCCAGAATAACATCAACAACAATACTCCTTGCTTCCAGTATCTCTATAAAAAGGACTATGAAGTGCTTGTTTTTAACATGTTAATTTGAATGTGTGCAGTATATTGGTAAATGTTCCATTCTGCGAGGGAGTTTGCTGTTGCCCAAGTGATCTCAGAGCTATTAAAGGGGCAACTTGAAATCGTTCTGTTTCTGATGTCCTGTGATTGTCTTATTTTTGTCTTGTCTTGTCTTTGTTTGATGCCAGTGGCTTTAAGGGGAGATTCCTTCACCTATTGGGCTGGCATGTCATCATATTAGTGAAACATGAAGCTCCAGTGAACTTTGTTCCCGCCATATTTGTAATTCCATACGAAATGTTTTTTTTTTTTTTTTTTACATCTTTGTTGAAATAAAAATCACTCAATCAAATAACCTGTAGTATGGCATTAACCCTGAAACAAGCCATTTTCCTCATACACACAGTAGGGGATGCTTCCATTAAGACTGTACATTTATATTGGTAGTATTTTTAACTTTTAAAATCATTGACATTTTGCTGATGGTAATGTTTGAGTTTGTTAATCTATTTAAATTTTTTTGAAAAAGACATAAATCACATTAGTCTTAATGGGTAACATTGATTTAGTTGTCCATTTAATTGTCCACTCAGTGTAAACCATATTAAATTTGTCAGGTACACTGGGATTATTCTTCTTTGGTCTTTGCGTGGTTAGGGGTATTTCTATCTGGCTTTCAACATTTTTACTTGTACATTTAATTGTCCACTCAGTGCAAAACATATTTAATTTGTCAAATGGTCTAGGATTCTTTTGCGTCTCTGTTTTTGCCAGGTGAGGGGTATTCCTATCTGGCTGTTTTACATTTATTTTAACTCTCAGGTGGTTTACCTGTTTTGTCCGACCCACTCCATATTTGGTCCATGTATGATGTTGGCCTTGTGGGATGTTAGAGGGAAAATTCCTATAGGGTCTCATTACCCATCTATATTTTCATAACCACTTCTGATATCTTCATTATATTGATGTATCATATTGATGAAATCTTGTTTCGTAAAAGTTTTATTTGTCCTGTACTCGTAATTTATGACATAGGGGGTGGTTGACATCAACAGATCAATGAACAACTCATGCATAGTTTTATTCAATTTTTTTGTAATGCAAACATTCATTTTACACGATCAAGTTCCAGTGTAGTAATGGTTAGTTTTTATCTTGACTTATTTGTGATATTAAGGTAAATACAACCAAGTTCTGGTTATAGTAATGGTTAATTTTAATCTTGACTTATTTGTGATTTTAGGTAAACACAACCAAGTTCTGGTTATAGTAATGGTTAATTTTAATCTTGACTTATTTGTGATTTTAGGTAAACACAACCAAGTT
>JARFOD010041171.1:0-10243 GCA_031763545.1 Mopalia muscosa | reverse complement strand
CCCTCTTAGACTCTTCTCTTCAAACTATCTTAACAGTGTGGGCGTCAAGATCCATTCATGGATCTCTTGTTTTAATTGTCATGGTCACTGCTGTGTATGCCTACCACTAGATTTTTTTGTTTTAAGCTTTGGGATTTTCTTCAGTCGAATGACGCGTCCGCCAAATAAAGGTCCTCTGGTTAAGGAAAATTAACTTTCCAGCATTATGGAAATGCTTGACATCTTGGTTGTGCTAGTGTCAATTATTGTTGGAATACACCACAGTCATGCATGTGAAATTAATACCCTTAAGCATGGCCTCAAACAACCATCAATCAATCCAAATAAGTAGTCTTAAAGGCAGGGCTTAGCCAGAAATCAAAAGTATGGTGTCCAAAATGCTCATTTTGCTTCACTATTCAAATAACTGGGTGTCCACTTTTGACAGTTTTCTTTAATGCATGCTAGTTTCTTAAAACAGGGTGTCTATATGAGGCAATTGTTCACTTCAGGGCATCCATTTGGACGGGTGCCTGCCTGAGCCCTTGCTTGAGGGCACTTGGCTTTATTTATTTCAAAGATGTAACAGGTAACATGTCTTTAATTCCAGGTTCAAAGGAGGGTGTAATACAGAGTGTGGATGTGTCCGGATGCAAGGAATCCGACCTGATTTGTCCCCTAAAGAAAGGCACAACTGTTACGGTCTCAGTTGGATTTAAAACAAGTAATTGACATCACTTTACATACCTGGGCCAACTTTTACAATTCCTCTTTAGGCTACGACACCTCAGCACTTACAGTGATAGTTAAGAGGAGGAATATTTACCCCCCTTAGAACTTATGCTAAGGGAGCTTTGTGAAAGAGGCTTGTCTCCTTAGTTTAGGCCTAAGGGAGAAACTGAGGGCACCTTAGCGTAAGGAGGCTTTGTGCAAGTGGGCCCTGCCTTATTTATTTATTTATATTTTTTTAACACAGAAGAAATTTAACTTGAAAATTATCATCAGGAATTCTGATACCTTATAACTTCTAGCAGTTGGGACAAAGAATAGGCTTTACCACAGGGGCTCTTACATGCTATTTCTGCGGCCTGTCCCAAAATTAGAGTGACCCAACTAATAGAAGTTATAGGGTAGTTTAAGTTACATCATTGACATCATAAAGAGTGATATCGAAAAATTTCTTTTTGGATCTGAAGGTTTTTACAATAATATTGCCTTCGATTCACGTAGCTTTCTGGCCATGCAAGGGTAGTTTGTTTGAACATCATCAATGCCCTCTTTATACTAAGAACTGGAGCTTTTATGGTTGTGCTTGTAGGAATTTTCTACTGACATATAATCAAATACCCTTATAAACTTTTCAAACAAACAATCAAAAAATCATCAAACTACTAAAAAATATTTATTGCTGTCCATCTTGATAGTTTCCCTGATTGACGGTTGCAGGAGATCTTTTGGTTTTCATTGTATTGAAATGAATTTCAAGCTGTTACTATCAAGCGATGGAGTTTGCTACCTTATAATGTAAATGAAAATGAGATTTTTCATTAAAATTTTTCACAACTTTTACTTTTTAGTTTTTATGAAAAGTCCCTATATAGAGGTGACTGACTGCTAGTTTTCACTCATTATAATGGAGTACTCAGCAAGAGTTGGTTTAACTTGACTGCTGCTCTTCATTATCCACTATAACTGATCCTGAGATTATGAGCCAGTCCCTGTCATCCTAGATCCTGACTTGCTCATACTGATGATCACTTCCCATTGACTAAGGCCCGCCGCCGTGGTTAAGTGGTGGCGAGTGCACTTCCTAAAATGAACTTGTTTCGATTTACTGTTCATCGGAGCGAGTCTGCCTGTCAACCATCAGGTATATGAGCGAGTCACATGTTGTGGCTCCGACAATCGCCTCTCGGTTTTCCACCATAATAAGCCTGTGTACAGTGTAAATTAGACAATCCGTTGTCATATAACTGAAATACCCTTGAGTATGACGTTAAAACACCAATCAAACAAACAAACCCAATGATTAAGTATCGGCTGATTTTATAAAGCGGCAATTAACCTCAATAAAACCATGCTAGATTGCAAAGATAAAAAATTTGAAATCCAAGTATATGGTGAAATGCAAGTTTAGAGGAACTATTTGTAAAAGTAGAGAAAATGTAAAAATCAGTCGTCTAAAATGTTTAAACAAACACCAGACACACCTTGGTGAGTTACTATAACATGTGCCCTTTTCTCTTTTAGATGAAGTGATAACAAATGCCACAGCAGTTGTCCATGGGGTTTTAGCAGGTGTCCCCATACCATTCCCTATCCCTCAGTCTGATGGCTGTAAGAGTGGTCTTTCCTGTCCCGTCAAAAAAGATGCGAGTGTAGTATACAAATCACAGATCCCAGTCCTCAAGTCATTCCCTTCAGTGAGTATTGCTATGATTTTCAGGACCCGTTTTCATTTACAAACAGGTAAACCAGAAGTTTATTTTTTGTGGTGTGCCACCAGAAATATCAGAAATATAAACCTTGAAATTTGACAAATAATAATTACTTGATTTACTATAAATTAATTTCAAATCACATTTCTCTATTTGTGAAATTTCAAATTCTACTTGTCTAATTTTGAACAGCTGTTCATCGCAGTATGCCAAAAATTTAAGATTTTACAAACTAAATTATAACATATTGTAATTCAAGGCATCCTTTTCTTTTTTGTTTTTAGCTCCAAGTTGTTGTTGAGTGGGAACTGAAAGATCCAACTACAGCTGACATTTTCTGTGCTGCTTTTAGGTGTGAGATTGTCAGTTAGATTACTGAGATGTTGGGGGTAGGAGAAAGGGTGGGGGGTCAGCATACTTTTTTTGTAAATTTGTCCTTATCTGTTTTATATAGTGTCCATAATCTCTCCCACATTTAATCTCCTATAAGATGTACATTTTGGGCTAAGTGTTAAAATGATTGTCATGTTCTTATAGTTTAAGCATCTTTCTGTAACTCTCTTTAATATTTGTTTGGCGTTGTTGAAACACCTTTAAACAAGGCGGATGAAATGTACAATCCATCCTTATGTATTGGTTAACCTTAGAGTAATAAGTTACACTCCAAGGAAATGAATTTATCAGTCTCTATGTATAGATGGCCCCGTGAGGGAGCGGGTGGGCCATGGCCCTGAAGAATACGCCCTCGGCTTCCTTGGTCGATCGTAAGAGGGAGAAAAGAGGTTGCTTTCTGTTGCCCTGGTGTTCGCAGACCTAAAGGGTAATGGGAAGCAGATTTATTTGTGATGTTCTGTATTTGTCCGTTGTCATATAAGTGAAATACCCTTGAGTACGACGTTACACACCAATCAAACAAACAAACAAACTATGTGTAGATGCTTTCTTACCCTGCTATTTGTAGTCATGACTTTGGGCGATTTACCCTATTTGTGGCATTTTGATTGGTTGTCTATTTTTTACTATTTTTCTCAACCGTAAAAATGCTATTAATGATATTAATGAACAATTCTTCTGGGTCAATTCCTCTAAAGCAGTTTTATACTTTAGTCAAAATTCTTACATTTATGTTAATTTTTTAGTATTAAACTTATATATAACAATATTTCAGTATCATTGTGTCCGCTACAAGGTATTAATTAAGCAATAGCAGAAGTCTATCAAGTAGAAGTATGAAACCAGCCATTACCCAGTCTCAACAGCAATGTGAGCAGACCAGCGCTGATTGTTAAAACAGTGCCCCCTAGCGGGATATAGAGAAATATCTAAGGACATGAATTGAGTGTGGAATCATGGGTATATCATGCTAACCCTGTTTCTACCGCTTTTCACACGTTATATTTTACCCATGATGCATCAGTGGATTCTGAAATTCAAACTGCGTGAAACCAACGAAATCCACCATATCTTGCGCAATGAGTCATATGGCAATATAGAAGTCCACAGAAAGTCACAATGCCGCTGGGACTGGGTAATGGCTGGTTTTATACTTCTACTTGATAGACTTCTGATACAATATAAGACGAGATTATTCCTTCTTGCCCATGCATCTGTTAAGAAAACAGTATTCATCCACGTCTGAGATAGTTGTTACCTAAACTGATAATGTTTCCTATCGAAATAGAATTGCCTTCCGTGCATGGGTCAGTCCGTCATGTAAAGATATGACGTGAATTTCAGTGTCAGGTTTAGGGCTAGTAGAAGGGTTTGTTTTATTTAGGTTTAGGATTAGGTTTCATGTTGTCCTTTAGAGTTAGTATAAGGGTTAGTTTTAGGGTTAGGTTTAAGGGTTAGGTTTAGTATTAATCCTAACCCAGAACTAAAAATTCACGTATATCTTACATGACGGATAGGAGCGTATATGCATCAACGGGCATTTATTCAAACCACGCATAATGTCCCCGCAATGCCTGCTATGGCAGCGGAACACTTTTCAACTTCTCCAACCTCGTATTTGTATAATAGGTGGTTCTAGTCTGTATCTTCACTGATTAAGTTCAAAATACCACGTCAACAATCTTATAACACGACCTTATTAAACCGAATCGTGTACATGAGGTCGGAAAGGGCGCCCTCTGGTGGCCTGCACCAGAAATCTTGAACAATCATTCTTAAACAATCACTGCATTAAGAGTGTTCTCCTCCTAATCTCCTCCTCAACTTCAAAGCATTATTTTTTATGAAGGGTTGCGACATTTTATTTCTAAGAGTTATATCACAACTTTGCAATGCTACTCAATTTCATACACATTAATCGAGATATTCAGTGCATGTTTTTCCATTTATGATAGTCCAAACGTTTTTAAGACAGAGTTATGGTTTATGGTTCTCTAGACTACTCCCATACATTTGAACCTAGTTATTACGTCAGTCTATCTGACAGCTGGAAAAGCTGTTCTCATTTTGCCATCTAAGTTTCATACACGCGTTCACTTAATTCAACGAATGCCAGTTTTGAAGGTGAGAAGCCGACACTATACACAAACTAAGCCTCCACGTAGAGAAGCGATGAGATGCACGGTGATGTTGTTCGAGAAATGCTTACGTTCTGCTGTGATATTAACAGTAAGAGCAATGTCAGAAGACGATCAGCGCAATTCGTTAAACCAAAAACGACCCCCAAGTCGTTAAACTATGGGCATTAACTGAACGTTTTTGTTTTTGCAAACTATGGCACAATAAAGCCTTGTTGAGGTGCATGTTGGAGCTTACTGCAACCTCATATGTATTTGTAATGCAAACCAGTCATTTGTTGATTTGGCGTTCTAGACGGAATCTCAGCAGCTCGAGTAGATGTACACTATCAACCCAACGGTCCTTTTCCATGACCAGATGTTTCCCTGGCATTTGGCATTTTGCTTGATAAAACACGCGACACGTATGTCCCGTGTATAAAAATAAGCTGTGGCATCTAGAGGGCTGAGTCTGGCACCTCCCCTCATTCAACTAGATTTTACGTAGATCAAGATGACCTATGATCAAATGCCCTGGGAGAGTCCCTGTTCACATTAAGCTTATTTGTCGATTACGTTAGCGAGGCTGTAAGATGTTGGAGGCATCTAACCAAGACACTCCGTTCCAAAATTATATATTTCCGTTTAACTTATTTGTCGATTACAGGGTTGTCATCAACAAGTTCCGATGTGTGGTAAGAATAGTCACAGTCTGATAGTATAGGTCTATCTGGAAGCATAGAAAGCTGAGACTATTTTTGGAATCCATACCTGCGAGTAGAGAATCACACTGCTTGGTAGAAAGGCTCCTCTAAAAACAGAATTGTTAAGTTCAAATTCATTTAGTTTTCCCGACTTTATAAATTTATGTAGCTTTTTAAAGTGGTGATATTATGGTTTTATAGGTCTATGTGGAAGCATAGAAAGCTAAGGCTATTTTTGGAGTCCACTCCTGCGAGTAGAGAATCACACTGCTTAGTAAGGATCCTCTAAAGACAGAATTGTTTAGTTCAAATTCATATTTTCCTGGCAAAATAGGTTAATGTAGCTTTTTAAAGTGGTGATATTATGATATTATAGGTCTACCTGGAAGCGTAGAAAGCTAAGGCTATTTTTGGAATCCATACCTGCGAGTAGAGAATCACACTGCTTGGTAGAAAGGCTCCTCTAAAGACAGAATTGTTTAGTTCAAATTCATTTAGTTTTCCTGGCCAAATAGGTTTATGTAGCTTTTTAAAGTCGTGATATTATGATATTATAGGTTTATCTGGAAGCACAGAAAGCTAAGGTTATTTTTGAAGTCCATACCTGCGAGTAGAGAATCACCCTTCTTGGTAGAAAGGCCTTCTAGATCCTCTAAAAACAGAATTGTTTAGTTTAAATTCATCAGTATGGTTTTCCTGACCAAATAGGGTTATATAGCTTTTTAAAAAGTTCAGGATTACTTACATGACGTTCTATCGCATACATGTAATCCTGCTTGCCAAATTACCTTAGCTGGCCCTTTATCTCCCGGGCATTGTTCCACAAAGTTACCTTAGCTTAAGTTGAGCTTAATTACCATAACAACACAATATCTTCAGTTCTGGTCGGCATGACAACTAAGACGAACTTAGGCTAATATCCCTTTGTTGAATAGGCCCCTAGTTTAATTACGCTAATACGATTTTGGAGATTTTCAGAGATTGTGAGATTTGTGTATTAGTGTTAAACACTTGTTCACAATTTGTTCTAAGTTGAGCAACATTGGCAGTAATCGCAAGGTCAGTGACTTGCCGCACATACTTAATGTCTATGTTTTCGTCGGAACCTTATATATACTGGAGAGGGTGTGGGTTACGAGACAGGAGGAGTCATTGGCTTACTCAAAGGGCAAAATATATATAAAAAAATATATTTAAGCTGAAAAAGATCGTAGATGTTATTAACTTCAGTTGTTTAATACTTCATGCTATACTAAGTCGTTAATAAAACGTTGTGAGTGAATCTGTTCTCTGAGAGTTCTCTGCTTGTCTTTGGGACAGCAAGAATATCACATCTGTCAATGATTTATATTGGAAGCATCCATAAAAGCCAGAATAACCCAATCCTGAGAGAAACACTTTGTTTAGCTTGTGGAAGTGGTATTTTTAGCACCTGTGTCTGCTTAATAAAAACATATTTCCTGATTTCTCAGTTTCATGGGGCATGTGGTCGTGATTGAAATGAAAGCTTACTCTTTAGAAAATCTCTCGGGTCACCACTGACACGGTGCCGGAAAATATTCACCCAAGGCTGTGCTCTTGGCACCTTGGTCACCACTTCGCAGCCTCTCCCCCTGTTCTACTTTCTAATGCAGACAAAACCTTCACCAGGGCTGCTGCTTACATGCTTGGGTTGTACTGGCATTCATTTATTGACAGTCTGATATGGGAGACTTAATTTCCCGTTACTGTACGTTGTAGTTTTCTTGATCGTTTTAATTCATTCATCTAAAAGCCTTGTGTGTATTACACATACGCTTATCTTTTTTAATTGGTTAATTTGGAGTTTAATGCTTCACTTAATGTTATTTCATTTGCATGAATGCCCTCCGACAGATGGGTGGAGGAATTCACCCTCAATGCCACTGGAAACAAACAAAGACAAGACAAGAACAATACACGACGCAGTACAAAGACATCACAAGCAGATAGACTTGATATATTTGCACTTGATTGTATCATTTAAGAAGAAATACCGACTGCCAGACATGATAAATATTTCTTGACTGTATCAGTTAAGAAGGAATACCGACTGCCAGACATGATAAATATATCTTGACTGTATCAGTTAAGAAGGAATACCGACTGCCAGACATGATAAATATCTCTTGACTGTATCCGTTAAGAAGGAATATATCTTTGCTCTTGACTGTATGATTTTAGAAGGAATACCGACTGCCTGAAATGATCTATATGCCCTTGACTGTATCAATTAAAACAGAATACAGACTGGATGACATATGGTATCTACGTTTCATTTAAGAAGGAAAACTGACTAGCAGACATACTATCTGCGTTTTTGCTGTTTCATTTGAAAAGGAATAATGGCTGACTGAGTTGATATATATACTTTTGACGTTTGTATTTAAGGACCGATGCTGATTGGCTGACATGATATTTATGAATTGACTCTAGCCTTTTTCCGACAGCTGAAACAACACTTTCCATTGTTCCATGAAGAATTGTTTGGATAGCATGTGACTGGAAAACCATAAAATAATTTGCTCCGACAAATTCTGATCGGGTATCGTGTGGTCGTCAGCTGGCATCTCAAGGCCCCAAAAAAGTTTTGACGTTGTTGTTGTAATAACACAAACAATTCATGCATATGCACGTTTTTGGGGGTAAAATCTGTTTACATCACAGCAATCTTTTTCATAATATATAATTTTCCTATCTTAGTAGATTTGTTTAACATTCATGAATCGTGATATGACAATCAGATACTTTCACGACAATGGACTCGACCGTATCAACCACAAATGCACATGGTGGCCACCTTGGGCTCCATGCTAGTGTCCTGTGTTGATACCGTAACTTACTTTCTAATATACTTCGGTCCGGTTAACTATTCGCTGGATTTTATTGCTTATTCAGGGATAACATCAACTTTTCCTTTTTCAAAATTCATCATTTTCCTTTCTCAGTAGATTTGTTTAACATTAATGTGTGGTAATATGACAACTATTGCATCCTTATTCTGACAGTGAATCAGAGACTTTCAGGTGCATGGATTAGGCCTGGTCAACCACAAACGCACATGGTAGTCATCTTGGGTTTCACGCTTGTGTTTTGTGTTGACACCGTAACTTACTTTCTAACATGTTTCTGTCGAGTTAACTATTCGCTGGATTTTATTGTTTCTTCAGGAATATTATAAACTTTTCCTTGAACTACTTAAACCCTGCCTCAGATACCAATTAGAGCCTAACGAAGGAATAAACAGACCTGTCTACCTGGTGTATTTTGTACACATCATTTATATCAAATACACAAATAGGCCATCAAAAATACACACAGAAATTAATATTCTGTGCTATGCTATAAAACAAAAATACTCATCACAATTGTAAGAAAAACATTTTTACACATAAATTTCTTAATGGGGCAGGAATGTCTGAATAAGGCATTTACTATCAACTGTGTTGGCTTAGTAGGGTAAACTTACAACTCCAATAAACGATTCACCTGGATACATGGTTTATTGGAGTTGTAAGTTTACTCTACTTCGTGAACCTCATCAGTGGGAATAAAGGTGTGTGTTAGGCTTAATTACCTTCTCTCATCGGTATCTCATAGAATATCATTGAAAATCTAACTGACGTTGAGACTAAGGAATGCCCCTGTGCTTTGCGATTAGTCATCTGTTGACCCCTTTAGCAGTGTGGTTAATCTAGGTAAACTGGAGCGATTTTCTTTGCGTTTGTGGGGGAGACGACTCTTCCACAATTAACACATCTATGAAAAGTAACGAGATAAATTCTCCCAGACTTCGTTAAATATTCGTTTTGTTTATGGTCTTTTACCTTAAAGCTTAAGAATACATAGTCACCTATTTGTTTTATTCCCAATCTAAGTATCTTACTGTACGATATTATTATATCTGGTTAAACTTTAAAACAGTCTTAATATGCTTCTGATAGAGCTATGTTAATTGTTTGGTATTATCTAATGAATTAATTGATCTGAAGGAAAAAATAAAAATTAAGGGCAATGGGCTGGCCCAGCAAATAGGGCCGCTATTCAGTTTCATTGGGCTGGCCAAGCAAATAAAACCACCGCCCAGTTTCAATTTGAAATACTGTAATTAAACCAGTTTTTGTTGTTAGACTTCACTTTGGAAAGCAGAAAGAGTTAAAGAGGGTGAATACCATGTGTCTTACGTTACTAGTTGATCCATTCATAATGTATTTAAGGACTCTACCGCTAGTCAGTGGTAAGGCTGTTTTCTCAGCTTTCATTTTTCTTGATTTTTATGATTGGAATCGTTTATTTCTCGTACCCTCTTTGTGTGAAATTTGGCGCAGACAATCTTGAAGCCATTATCTAAATAACCGTCATGAAGTTTTTTGATATTGATTTTCGTTTTGAAGATACTTAGCAAATATTTTTTTAAGGGCAGATTTTTATTTTCTATATATGTTTTTATCAATTGTTCAAAAACTAACTTGAATTAAGAAAAACCCTATGACAGTTTTTTTAGTTTAAATGCCGGCCTACACAGATATGCAAGTTTGGAGAAAAAATCTCAAACCATCTAAGAAAAATAAAAGTTACAAACAAGGGTCTGTTT
>JARFOD010041160.1:0-10243 GCA_031763545.1 Mopalia muscosa | reverse complement strand
GAGGCGAGAAAAGAGGTTGCTTTCTGTTGCCCTGGTGTTCGCAGAGCTAAAGGTTAATGGAAAGCAGATTTGTTTGTCATGTTCTGTATTTGTGTCCATTGTCATATAAGTGAAATACCCTTGAGTACGACGTTTAACACCAATCAAACAAACAAACAATCAATAGAAAGCCATACAAGAGGAAACTGTGGTAAAGACCGATATCAGCAAGTCCTAGTTAAGCATTGCCAAGGGTTTGAAACTGCTTTGTTATTGGTCAACCGTTTGACATCAGTTCTATAATTAGCAAAAAAGCGCCTACAGTCTTGGCTTAGTGGTAGTGTGTGGGCTTACTAATCCTTCTTCAATGTACCATTCACCGTACTGAGTCCGCCTGTGGACCATAAGGTATATGAGTGAGTCACATGTTGTGGCACCGGTAATCACGGGGGTGTTTTTTTTACGAGGTTTCCTCCTCGTTTTCCACCGTAATCCGGCTAGGTGCAGTGTGAAGTTGACAATCAGTCATCATATAAATGAGTATGACGTTAAACCCCAATCAAACAAACAAACAAAACAAATCTAGCAACTAAGAAATGTGTGGTACCTGTTTAGAACTTTGAAATGATTTTTGTGTATATTAACAGTGTTTTCATTATTAAGGTTTAACACTGTCTGAGATTAAACACATTATAATCTGCACTGGAATCTGTTCTAACTCGAAAAGTGTTCTCCCCAAAATAATAAAATGCTGTTGCATGTAGTTTAGACCTAGTTAAGTGTCAGATCGTTATTTTAATATGTCAATTAGTTGCCACATAATTCGGCTCTGTATTCACCATCTGACATTCATCCTAATACAGTCCGAATTAAAGTAATAACCTGTAGGAGATATTTTGCATTTACAATTAGTCATAAACTGTGTCTTATCAGTATATTGAGTAGTTACAGCTAAAATTTTAACGCAACTTCATTGAAAAGAATAACAGGCCGTAAATAAACAGTATTGTACCTAAATCCAAACAATATTTAGGCTAAAAATATTGAATTTGTAACCTGAACAGGATTGCTTGGTGAACTATTCATTTATTTGTGCACTTTTGTTTAGAAAGCATGAAATTTTTTTTTTACAAAATTGGCAAGTGATACATCACGGATCTTTACCTGGCAAATGTCCTGACGTTATTTCATTCCTTAGATTGTTTACATGTAGAGCCACCTACTGAAATGTGCATTTTAAGTTCCAATAAATGGTGTTTACTTTGCTACACAAGACAACAAGACAGTAAGATGTGATGTGATTTTATTAATTATGTTTGTTAAATCAGCTGCAAATCGTACCTTACTCTTAAAGTGATGAGATATCTCAGTTAGTCAATGAGGTGTGCAGTTAAACCCTCTAATCAGAAAAGACAATATGGGGATGAATTCAAAGCCTGTCAAAAGTGGTTTAAAACCTTAGAATCTACCGCATATCAAAATGTTTAGCATGAATGCTGATTTGTTTCATTCTTACAGGAGTATTGTTTATTTGATGATTATAACTGGGATTGGACAGTCCAGCACCTCAGTACAAAATGTCTTCCACAAAAGTTAAAAGTGATGAAGATGAAGGCCACCAGAGTATTTCATATGGGAGAATGGTGAGTGGGGAATTTCTACTGATTGAAATGTAGGTGGTTGGGAGGCGTTTCCTGTTTCCATGGTGGCTGGGCTTAGTGGTAGTGAGTGTGCTTCCTTAACTGAACCTGCTTCGATTTACCATTCGCCCAATTGAGTCCACCTGTAGACCATCAGGTATATGAGCGAGTTACATGTTGTGGCTCTTGGTTTTCAGTCTATAGGCTGTATAAAGTGTGAAGTGGACAATCCGTCATCATATAAGTGAAATACCCCTGAGTACGCCAATCAAAGAAACAAACAAACCTGTTTCCATGGTAGGCTCAGAACTTATGGGTAACATAAAACTGAGCTGTTCATAAGGTGACTATTCCATCCTGTCCTCATTTGTTGCTGCCCCGTGAGGGAGCGGGTGGGCAATTGCCCTGCAGAATAATCCTTCGGCTTCCTCGGTCGATCGTAAGAGGGGAGAAAAGAGGTTGCTTTCTGTTGTTCGCAGAGCTACAGGGTAACGGGAAGCAGATTTGTTTGTGATGTTCTATATTTGTGTCCGTCGTCATATAAGTGAAATACCCTTGAGTACGACGTTGAACACCAATCAAACAAACAAACAAATCATTTGTTGCCTTGAAGTTAAGTGTGGTTTCTTTAACCCATAAGGCTGGCACATTGACATGTGAGTGAATAACTCTAAGTTTGATTTTGACATCCTGTTTATGGTTCTATCCTTCCCCTACAGGGGTGGAAATAACTAGCAGAACATGTATGGTAAAAATATTGTCCTTTATTGAGATCCTAGAATTTAACATTGTGTTTAATGGCCCGGCAGGACAAAGTGGACAAATTTCTATAATATTTTATACATTTCAATCCCTGACCTCTAAGCTATTGGGCTGACATGCTGTCATGTGAGTGAAATAACCTGAAGTACAGTGCTAAACGCCATTCAAACAAAAAACAAACATATCACCCTTTATGAGGAGGGGTTGGAAGGTAGCTACCTGTTGAGGGTTCTATCGTTCACCTCTAAGCTATTGGGCTGACATGTGAGTGAAATAACCTGAAGTACAGTGCTAAACGCCATTCAAACAAACATATCACCCCTTATGAGGAGTGTTGGAAGGTAGCTACCTGTGGAGGGTTCTAGCCTTCACCTCTAAGCTATTGGGCTGACATGCTGTCATGTGAGTGAAATAACCTGAAGTACACACAAATATACCACCCTTATCCATGTGTTTAATTGTTGTACTTTTTTTTAACAGTGGCCTTCACCAGAAGAAGAAAGACTGTCAACCTCAGGAGAAAAGAAAACAAGTAGAGGCCATTCTTAATGAGAAAAAACAGTATTTGTTTCCAAATGTGCTTGCAAGCACAGGATTTTCACCGTTAAAACTACGAGACCCCAAACCAAACGGGGGATGGGGGGATCTCCGAGACCGTGAACTCTGTTTAAGTTTTACCAATATAACCATCTCCAACCTCTCCAGATGATGATTATTTATGATAGGGTTATGTCTTAGATGATGTTCCGATTGAAACTGCTCCAACAGTTTACAGTAGTTATCAATGTGGTAACGGGCTTCATTGAAAAACCAAACCGATTTCACTCATTCAGATCGGGTTTTTGAATAGCTCGAAACACTCTGAAGATACCAAGAAATATTTAAGAATAATATTGAGTCAAGTTTGAACACTTAAGTTTTTAAAGTGAAACAGTAATGGGACCTGGAGGATGAAGGTACAGTTTCACTGACTGCTGAGGGAAGGAGCAATTTGGACTGGTGTTTTTAGCGTCAAATTTTGGCCACCATCCATAGTAATGAAGAATACTGGAACATTGTCATACGGCTGGGCCCCGTCATATGTATAGCTATGTACAGTGTATTATAATGAAAGTGTATTCCCTCACCCCACTGCTGATAGGAGCTCTCACCCTGAAATTGGGGTTTATATTGCAATAGTACAAGAGTAGTGTTACTCCGAAAAACAGACTCCTTTTGACTTCAATATTTCGACGGTTTATTTTGACATCATCAGGAAAGTTTCTTTCTTGACTTTCCTGATGATGGCAAAATAAACCACGGAAATATGGAAGTCAAAATGAGCCTTTCGTTCTTCAGAGTAGCACTACTATTCTAAACTTATCACTGGAAATCATGGATATTGCAATAATTTTAGGAGAAGCTTTGTGCAAACTATTAAATATTTATTATTACAGACAAAATTGTCAGTTACTGTAATTATAATTATTGTTAGATTATCATAGAAATGTCCATAATTATGCAGATCTGGAAATCCAAAGCTGGAGTTTTCAACAATGTAATAAGCTCATGTAATTTGGTACATACATGTACCGGGTATACATGTATATACAATGGTGTAGTAATTTAAGGCGGGTCCGGTGAAAACTGAAATTGTGTGTCCTTACCTCCCTTTCTAATCCGTGGCCAATCTGTTACATGTTGACCATGACATGGCTTGGTCATTTAAAATATTTATCTCCATTTGTGGCCAACCCTATGTGTTCATAGTCTGATACATTTGAATTACAACCAGTCAATAATTACCAGTTATATGCCTGGTGTCAAATCATGTTTATTGTCTTATTCCTACTCTTAGTAAAACTATTTCATTCATAGAGTGTTCAAACTTGTACAATTATTCTAATTATTCTTGATTAATTGTATAATTATAAGGTGCTTACGCTATCCTGCTTCTAATTGTCTGTAGGGATTTTTTGTGCCGGCCTTACTATACATGTACTTTATACACAGTCATTTCTTACATTTTCATGCTATGTAACTATAACCAGTCCATACATGTTGAAATTCATGGAAATTATATTCATTTTAAAAAGACAAATAATTCTATACATCATATTAATTTTAATATATCATTCTTTTGTGCATTGATTACTGAATGTACAGCTCTGCCTTGTCAGTAGGGTATTTTATTTTTTGTTGTTGTTCATTTGAAGCCGGTCTCCCGCAATATGTTATTCCGCACTGAACTGCTTAGTTTTTGTACCTGGCGTTCCATTCAGATAGACAGTTTGTTTAGGAGTGTAGCAATGCTACTCGCACTATTAATTTTCCAACGGAGCAAAATGCTTATCATTTTATGATTGTGTTTATGTCAATAAATGTTATAATTTACTGCCATATAAATGTGAGTGGTTGGGAGGCAGCTTCCTGTTCCCCTTGTCACGGTATCGAGTCCGTCTGTGTACCATCAGGTATATGAGTGAGTCACAAGACATGGCTCCAGAAATCGCAAAGGTGGTTTTTGCGAGGCTTCCTCCCAGTTTTCCACTGTAATGAGGCAAGGAATGGTGTGAAGTGGACAATCTTGTCTGTTTGTTATGTCTTTGGGATTGTCAATGATGCCAGGGGCGGTTTTTATCCCCCGTGTGGCTGGCACACATCATATGAGTGAACTTACCTAAAAATCCTATAAATTAACAGAATTCAGACCTTCCTACCTGGTGTAATCTTATGTATGTTGTACCTGGGATGAGTATGTAGAGGGTTTGAAATGCCACTATCCTTCGAACCATCGAACTGTGGATGTGTTAGCCGGCTAGCTTGTGACAATCCACCCATTGGGTGTGTTGGTCAAACATATGAAGTCTGCTCAGTAGGCCAAGCGAGACCTAACTGGCACTCGCCACACTGTATAGGCCTACTGAGCAGACCAATGGTCGGTTTGAACAAACTAGTCGAGTTAGACATTCATGGTTTGATGATTTGAAGGGGAAGGACAGCAGCATTTCTAATCCATCTACATACTCATCCCAGCTTGTACACATAATTTATACTGAATACACCGATTTGTTATTAAAAGCACACAATTTTAAAAATGATGAAATATGTTGTAACCTAAAAAAACACAATAGTTGCATAAATTTCTTCTGGTTTGTTATATATAAGCTTGGTTTATGGAGAAGGGAAAGCTAACCATATAATAGCTTAGGTAAATGTTGATTGCCATTTGCTTCCATCCAGTACATGTTTTCCTTCTTGATTTCAACAATATACATGTAGTTTTAATGTGAACAGTTGGGTTGTGAAAAGAATTGTTATATGTGAAATTTATTAACAAAAATGCTTATTTTTAAATTGTATGATAAAAATGCTTTTATTTTTGCATTATTGTAAACTTTTGATTTATTAAGATGAGTTATATATCTTTGAGAGTCCCAGTTATGTCAGTTAAAAGCATTTTTGTTTCACGCTTGTAATTTTGCATCTTTGCATCCGCTGGATGCTCATTGGCGTATATTTTTGGGGATCCCAAAAATTTTTTTTAGCGAAAACCGGTCTATAAGCATGAGTTAAACGCTTGCTTTACCCTGGTGCTTTTTGGTCTCGCATTCTTTTTTTGACCATGTTTTGCCATTCCAAGCTTGTTTTGTACCTGAGTTTCTTTACAATTGGGCTGGCCTTAACATAAGGCGTATAAGCCTACAGATGGGGCTTAGTGATAAGCCAGTGCGCTTACTAATCATACTTCAATCTAAGAACAGGGCCGATGAACAACCTTCAATGTACTGCTCATGAGTTCCAGGATTTTCGACCAAAGCTATAAAAGAAAGTTTCCTGGTAACTGTATATACATCTTCTCTGGCCAAGGGTTACTATTCCGAGCTACTCTGCATTTGAACCCTTGGCGGATAAGTCCTGTATAATGGGACTCGGCTTTCAAGCAATTGATTGGATGCGTAGGAACTTCTACTTCAATCAGATGTTGTGCTATTAGACCACTTGGCTAGTGAATTTGGCAGCAAATCTAACTATTAACCGTGAGAGTTAGCTAGAACCGTGATCGTTTTATACATCATCGTACATTAATTATCTGCCAAGGGTTCAAATGCAGAGCAGCTCAGAATAGTAACCCTTGGCTAGAGAAGATGCTGTATATAACACAGGGTACAGATGACCAGGTTTCTTAACCTTTTCCCACCGGACTCTGTCCAAAGTTGCAATATAAATGAAATACCCTTGTGTATAATGCTAAATATACAACACTAATCTATATTATACATTGAACTGAAAACTTGAGGCTTCAAGAAGCCTTTTTTTAAAATGTGTCGGAACATGTTTTAACAGGTGCAAAATTCATTGCTTGACGGCTTGAAATAACTACCTTATCCATCCACCTTGTCTAGCACTCAATACTATATGTTTTGTATATACTAGGTCATTGAAATAAGTTTACAGGGTTGTGTAATAGTAACTTGAGTCATGCCGAAAGATGAAATGTACCTAAATCAAACAAGACTCACCTGGTGACCAAAATGTTGAGTTGAAAAGACACACTAAGCCATCCTTATGAACCATTGGTTGCTACGTAAAGTCACTTTTACCTCAGTTGTGTCCTCTATGTCAGGTGATATGTGCAATAAGCCAATGTTTGGAATTTATGTGTATAATGAATTAGAGATACACCTTCAGAGGGAAGTCTCTCTCTGGATCAGCACAGTATAATTGAAGTACTTTTTTTCTGACATATATTAAAGTGAAGTCCCCGTGTGTCAGTCGCTCAATCAGCTGACAGGATGTGCAATATCTTCATGTGTAATCACACCTTGAATCTAACACTGGTTAAATGGTCTTGCAGTGAAGATGTTTTCTTGTGGTGAGGACATGTTCTTACAGTGAAGATGTCTTCTCGTAGTGAGGATGTGTTATTGCAGTAAGGATGCTTTATTGCAGTGAGGACGTGTTCTAGCAGTGAGGACCTCTACTTGCAGGAAGGATGTTTTCTTGAAGTGAAGATGTCTTCTTACAGTGAGGATGTCTCCTTGTAGTGAGGATGTCTTCTTGTAGTGAGGATGTCTTCTTGCAGTGAGGACATGTTCTAGCAAAGAGGATGTCTTCTTGCAATGAGGACGCATCTTGCAGTGAGGATGCATCTTGCAGTGGGGATGTCTTCTTGCAGTGCGGACGTCTTCTTGCTGTGAGAACGGCTTCTTGCAGTGAGGACCTCTTCTTGCAGTGCGGATGTCTTCTTGCAGTGCGGACGTCTTCTTGCAGTGCGGACGTCTTCTTGCAGTGCGGACGTCTTCTTGCAGTCAGGACGTCTCCTTGCAGTCAGGACGTCTTCTTGCAGTACGGACGTCTTCTTGCAGTGTGGACGTCTTCTTGCAGTGAGGACCTCATCTTGCAGTGAGGACGTCTTCTTGCAGTGCGGACGTCTTCTTGCAGTGCGGACGTCTCCTTGCAGTGCGGACGTCTCCTTGCAGTCAGGACGTCTCCTTGCAGTCAGAACGTCTCCTTGCAGTCAGGACTTGTTTTGGTTCTATCCTAAAGGGATATTGCATACTTACATGTATCATTAAACCAACTTTGAGTAAAGAGATAAAGGCTGCTTTACTAATAGAGTGCTGGCGATTTGGTGTCTTACTCTGAGGGTCGCTGGTTGATTCCCGGACGGGTTTCAACCTGCAAAATTTTCTGAATTAGAATTTGTTATCCCAAAATAACAAAAATACTAATATACTCTCTAGACAAACAAATCCCATCCAGTATGGTTAATTGTTCTTGGTATGCTTGGATCATTTTTTTTTTTTCTCCAAGGTTAAAACTGTATACAATTACGGTAAAACACTTTAGCATAAACAATATGCAATTTTTGTTTATTACATTTTAAACGGTTATTTGCGTATCATTTTGAAAAAAGCTGAATCAATGTTTTCCTTATATATTTTAATGCAGTGTTTATTTTAACTCCTATCCAAGAAGTTGTAAATATTTGTATATAGGTGAGATCAGTCATGATTTAATTCTAAAAAATGTAACCGGATCCAAAATAATATATTAAATAAATTATGTTTGAAAAAAGGTGAGGCTATGCCACAAATGATTAGAAATTTCACTATGGTACCGATAGCCTTTAAAATGCTGATTTTGTGCATTTTTTCTATCGTTATAATTATTTTCAAATTATTGTTGTTTCGTCATATGGTCCTTTGATTCTGTAGAATTTAAGGAAATGGCTAAGAAATGTAGAATTTAAGGAAAGGGCGAGAAATCTAGAATTTAAGGAAAGGGCTAGGAATGTATAATTTAAGGAAAGGGCGAGAAATGTCGAATTTAAGGAAAGGGCTAGAAATATAGAATTTTAGGAAAGGGCTAGAAATGTAGAATTTAAGGAAAGGGCTAGAAATGTAGAATTTAAGGAAAGGGCGAGAAATATAGAATTTAAGGAAAGGGCTAGAAATATAGAATTTAAGGAAAGGGCTAGAAATGTAGAATTTAAGGAAAGGGCGAGAAATGTGGAATTTAAGGAAAGGGCTAGAAATGTAGAATTTAAGGAAAGGGTGAGAAATGTAGAATTTAAGGAAAGGGTGAGAAATGTAGAATTTAAGGAAAGGGCGAGAAATGTAGAATTTAAGGAAAGGGCGAGAAATGTAGAATTTAAGGAAATGGCTAGAAATATAAAATTTAAGGAAATGGCTAGGAATGTATAATTTAAGGAAAGGGCTAGGAATGTATAATTTAAGGAAAGGGCTAGGAAATGTAGAATTTAAGGAGAGGTTTAGGAAAATCTTGTAAACTTTTCTGAATAGTTACACAATAATGCATTCCAAAAACATTCTCATTTGATGTCCATTCTATCACAGGAGAAGTAAAATGGTATGTGTCGTTATCAAATGAATATTCAGATGTTCTTAAATGTGGTCTAAACTGATGAAATATTTGAACATGCTTAAAATAAGTGCCTTGCATTCAAACTTGACAATTAAGTGTTTTAAAATTGAATGTCTTTAGTTTTTGTTTAATTCATCAACTTAATGACACGTTTGCTGAAAAATGGTTAATTTTACACACAGGACCAATGCTCTGTAGAGGTCTTTCTCAAGAAGGCAAAGTAAAAACCTTTACCATTAATTTCAGTCCTAGCTCAGTACTGGTACTCTTTGCCTCCCGAATATGTTTTTCACATGTGGTTCTATTCAGGTGGAATATCCTTATAGAAAATGTAAATATTTTTTACGTTTGTAAAGTAATATGGCCATAACTTTTAAAAAGAATCATAGGTATAGAAAAGTTGTATTTTCTTTATCAGGAATACTTTCACTATCTAAAAACGCTAAAATATCGCTGATTTCAGCGGCTTGCCGGATACAAAGAGTTAAGTAAAACTTATGTAAGAAAAAATAGAATTGGAATTTGTTTATGATACATTTGCACAATTTCTTTGAGCTTGATCCAGCTCTGCACCTTTGTTCTATTTGAGGAATGAACTAAATTTATTAAATCCAAACTTTGGGCAAGTGTGTCATTTAAAATAAAAAATTTATTTAATCTTTTCACTTACAGATTTTTCATTTGATTTTTATTATCAAGCGAAGCCCTTAAATGTACTAACCATAGTTTTTCTCAAAATACTATTTTAAATGAAATAAAATGTGTTATTATGTATTATTTTGTGACTAACAACTATTATGTAAAAATATTTTTATCAATAAAACTTTTTAATAATCTTGGCTTTTTTATCCTGCTATGTTGATTATTGCGGTGAGTTCAGGACATTTCTGATAATTAATAGCTGCTCCGAACTGTACTTTTTAGCCCACAGTCATTCTGACTGTGGGCTATTCTCATCACTCTCCGTGGTCCGTCCGTCCGTCCGTCCCATA
>JARFOD010041159.1:0-23681 GCA_031763545.1 Mopalia muscosa | reverse complement strand
TCTCGCCTTTTACGATCGACCGAGGAAGCCGAGGGAGTATTCTGCAGGGCCATGGCCCACCCGCTCCCTCATGGGGCCAAACAAATTTGAAGAATTATTCACATGTCCACATGAAACAGTTCCTGCTAAAGACTTACTTTGTTCACAATTTTGGCCGACAGTTCCTCGAGAACACTCGCATTTGTAGCTGTTAAGTGAAGGAACACATTGACCTCCGTTTTGACAAGGGCTGCTTGCACACGGACTGGGATCTTAAAGAGAAGAAGGGCACAAGAAACACTGAAATCTTAATACTGCAGCCAACAAATAGAACACTTTAACATGGAATCCTTCTGGCTAGGGGCAGTGTTAAACAAGCATGTTGTCTTTTAACAATGCAGAAACATTCAATTTTCAATATAAGAAGGACTTAAATTGATGTGTTAACATGGCTATTACTGTTGGTGTTATCAGCCATCATTTAGTTGATTGGGGTTTAACATCACACTCAAGGGTATTTCACTTATATGACGACAGATTGTCCACTTCACACAGCACCTAGCCTTATTACTGTGGAAAACCGAGAGGAAACCTCGTAAAAACCACCCCCACCAGTTTCTTTTTAAGAACACATTTAAACTAACACCTCTCTGAAGATAAATGATACATCAAAATACTCTGTTGTCAAAGTAACTGAATACAATATTGATGCAGTGAAGAAACTTACCAATGCAAATAGCGCTGACCAGACTTTCTGAGATACCATTAAGACCATCAAAGTCTGATACCAAGAAGCTGTTACGATCTCCAGGTTCTGTTGCCATGGCTTTAGCTTCCCAGTCATTAGACAAGCCGATACCGACACTGAATATGTGAGCGCCAGTATCTTTGACAAGTTTAGCCGCATTCACAGTCAGTTCGGAGTTGGTATTAGACAAACCATCAGTCAATATGACCACTGGAATAGAAAGGTTAGAAAACGTTGAAATAAAATAGACAATCACTGTGGGGATATGGTTGCTGCTTTGGATGGACCCAGTTATATCCACCAACTGCTGGCCTTTTTGTCAATGGGCTGGCCAAATACAAACATACTCGGAAAGTCCTTTCTAAAAGTCAGATGCTGTACATGTAGGCTGTTTCCTCCAGGGTCACAGGAAATAGTTTACCTATATCTAACTGGAAACAAATTCTTTAAAATGAGATTCTTGAGTTTTAATCTTAATGAAATTCTTTTTACACTTGAATGATGTACTGTGGTACTTTATTCTGTCCTTAACTCTCATATTGTATACCAAATAAAAATAGTATCCTTGCATGTACATTGGTGATGAATATATCTGCTATCATTTGAATAAAATTGGTTACAAATACAATTAAATAGCAATTATGGTAAAATTATTTTAATATTATGTGACATCCACGTGTTCAGATTAAAGGCTTGAAGCATGTGCTCATGTTTGGTTAAAAACAAGATTAGTTTTAAATTCAAACTAATAAAGGCAACTATACAATATGAAGTATTTCTATTCACAATATCGGAAAGTATGTACAGTAGGCTACATATTTAGCGAAAACTGAGAGGTCAGTAAAATACAATACAGATTATAAATAACTGAACGCTGCAGGACTCAGTTTTGTATAATTATCAGATCTACAGATACAATTTCTGGAGAGAAAAAAATGGCTACTTACAGATATTCTGTACATTTGATCTATCCCCTCTTCTTGTGTTGAACAATCGATTTCGGACCAGCCTGAGACCGCCAGCTGTGTTGGCATCTCCATAAGTATAACTTACACCATAGATACCATTTCTAAGAGACTCCTTTGTCTTGTATTTATCAAGATAAAAACCAACTTGTGGGCGTGTACTGAATGTTGCCATGCCAACTCTTGTCTGACCAGAGTCGACAGAGAGCTCACCGACGATATTGCTGACAAAATCTTGCATTTTTCTGAAGCCCTTGCGACCAACACTTCCGGAGGAGTCCAATAAGAAGACCACATCAGCATCATATTTGCAGCCTGAATCACAATAAATATTTTAAAGAACAATTAACCTATGTCTTTATACTGAAAGGCTAAATTCTCTCCATTTTTATAAAAATAAAATACCGAAAACAGGCCATTCTTAAACAAACCTTAGGGAGTCTTAGAACAAACTCATATTGAACATTGTTTAATGATGAGTAATTTATGCAAACAGAATGTTGAGACTGGGGTCTTGCTGGTGGTCTACTGACATCAAAACAATTCTCATTCATGGCCTTATTAATAACATCCAAATGATAAACGTACCTAGCATTTTAAAAGAGCATCAACATAAACCAATGTTACCCACATATCCCAATTTTACAAGGAATGAAGTTTGAAATCGGCAAATAAAAAACTAAATGATTTCAACTTGGCATCAGCTTATTTGTTTGTTTGTTTGATTGGGGTTTAACGCACCCTGACAACAAACAAATACAAGACGGGACAATAACAGGATGCAATACAGACACAACAAACAGATCGACTTCCTGTTGCCTTTTAGCTCTGAGAGCACCTGCTTTGGCTTCTGCTTTGGTGATTTCAATACAATAGTAACAACGTGAGGTCATTGTCAAGCCCCCAAAAGAACCAGCGTACAAGTATCCCTAAGGTATACTTACTCTTTTGACAATCTTTTCCACAGTAATCTCGCGGACATTCACATCTATAATCATTCACCAAATCCACACATCTTCCCCCATGCAGACATGGGTTTACAGAACACTGGTCTTCATCTGAAAAAATAAATAAATCATATTTACACTGGTTATAAATGTATATCAAAATCCTTTCATCAAATATATTATGAACACAAACACAAATAATTGTTTCCATTAAAAGAAAATACCCTATGGGCGATATGCTTCCTCCTGATGAAGCGTTTAGAGACCGATGTACCACCATCAACCCCCCAGTATGCACGGTAGTCAACACGACATGAACAGACAAGGTGAGTACACCTACATGATATCACTAGAATGTTTGTATTCAACAAATGGAGGAAGTCTCCTATTGACCTCTTCTCAGTTTGGTGAAAACCACTTATAGCAAAATAATTTATGCATTAAGAAGTTACCTTTATAACTTCTAACAGTTGGGACAGAGAAATAGGCTTTACCACAGGGGGTCTCACATGTTATTTCTGTGAACTGTCCCAAAACAATGAAATAGTTTGCATCATGCATGCACTAATTGTTATATATTTTTGTTTGTTTGATTGGGATTCAACGTCATTGTCAATGGAACTTCAGTGATATGAGATTGTCCATTTCTCACTTAATTAGGTTGGAAAAAAGTAACCTTAGCTCACTTGATGTCAACAATATTGTGTGGAACTAGAATCGTAAAGTACCATGGTAAAGGTTGTTTAATATAAAGCTGAAAGCAATTCATTCATACAGCCAATCCATTAAGAGTTTATCGTTCTAAGTCGATTTAAAGAAAGGGTTTTATAGATCAGGGCTGGTAATTGACAGTTTTATTTTAAGGCTGAGATTGTTGCAAAAGTACATGTATAACTTTTTAAGTCCTGAAATTTATCAAATAAAAATTTGGTTTTTTTAGAGTTTTTTCTTTCCATGATGTGTTTTTTAGGATAGCATTTTTGTAATGATAACATTTTTACTTCTGTGTGTATTTTAACGGAAGTTATATCACGACAATTTGTTCATTCCACACTGTTCTCACCTAAATCTGATGAAAACCAGAAGGAAACATCGTTGAAACCACCCCTGTGATTAACAGAGCCAATATACCTTATTTACCTGAGGTTCACAATTCTCTAAAAACAGCTAGTCAATTGAAATCATAATTTGAAGTAAGAAATGTATACACATAATACCTTCACAGACGGATTTAACCATAACATCAAGAGAAGATCCTAGGTCGATGGCGTCATCCACAGTGTACACGTTAGCAGAGGCAGGTGAGGAAACCACATCCTCCAGGTAACTACGATCAGAATTAGACAAACCAATACCTAAAATCATAAAAAACAGGTATCAGCTCAGGTAAACACGGTTGTAATCAGGCTTGAATTATATCCTCGAGAGAGAGTTTTTATAGTGTATGAGACTAAGACAACTCTCGTTCACCATACCAGGCCATCGTGCATTCATGTCAGCCAATATTTGAGGTATTTCACAGATCAGCAAAAAAAAAAGCAGTGCAAACAAGATGGCCAGGTTGTATCTTAAAGTCATTGTTTCGAAGTACGATTTGTTTGATTGGGGTTAAACATCCTACTCAAGGGTATTTCACTTATCACGACAGATTATCCACTTTACGCTGTTCATTGCCTGACAACCTGGAAAACCGTGAGGTTCACTCATATAGCTGAGGTTCGATACGCTGACTCGATCATATGAAGAGTAAAACGGAGTAGGATTAATAAGCGCACACACCACCATTAAGCCACGGGTGTAGGCCATCTTGACGTAGGAAGTAAAATCAATTTAGAATGCAGTGGTGGATCACATATCTATATCTACAGACTATTTGGACAGCTGCTAAACAAGGACACTTTTTTACAAAATCTCAACCTGATGTGCATTAAGCTGACTAGATATCAATGACTTAAGACCTCACTGTAAAGTATAGCTATATATTTATGTGGTATGTAAGAAGGCTGGGTTCTCTCAGAGCTAAGGGGTAACATGAGGTTTCACGTTTATAGTATCAATGCATTGTGTCTTGTGATTGACTCGGTGTTGGTGTGGTTTCCTCCAGCCATCACGCTGACACCTCACACATGATTGATTCAGGCTTCAGGCTGTCTTGAAGAATATTTGACAGATATGATAGCGGTATACCTCCAAAGAGTACATCCATTATTCTGATACATCATGCATCATTGATTGGTGTTTAACGCTGTGCTTGAGGATATTTCACTTATATGATGGGGGGTATATTTCCAAAGTGTGAACAGTCACACAACCATAATGTGAAGCGGTCTGTGCAAATGTTCTGATGTAAAATGAACTCTGTGGCTACCACAATCTGCTCACAGTGGCTCATATTTCGTCTCAGTAATAGTGAAAATTACTTTGAGCATATAATTTTATCATTGCTTATACCTCAAATAATAGTATCATGAGCCATCTGACTACGGGCAGCTTATTTGGAGTGAAAAAGTCTCTAGAGCGATAAACAAGTTCTACTCACATATGAGCAAGTGTTTTCGTGAACCCAAAGTCATTTAATTATGACACTGAAATATGCTAAAGCTGGATGAGTACTGTCAATAATTAAACGCAAATTAAGCCAGCATACTTACCAACACCAATGACTGTCACACCCAAAGCTTTGAGGTCATCTGAAGCAGAAATAACCTTAGAGGCTTCTCTTAATCCAGCGGTAAAGAAGAAGGCGACATTTGTGGCATCAGGGCGATCACCATAACCTCTAGTGAACACATTTGCAATCGCTTCCTTGAAGCCTTGGTCAGGGGATGGGTCATAGGAATTTGGTCTAAAGGTAAGAAAATGAATAAAACATTTAGCATGGTTGATTACTTTTATGCAACTTGAATAAATACATCCTGAATAAACGAGGTTTGTTTGATTGGGGTTTAGCATCGAACTCAAGGGTATTTCACTTATATGACAACGGATTGTTCACTTCACACTGTTCCTTGCCTAATTAGGATGGAAAGTCAAGAGAAAACCTTGTAAAAACCACAAACGCAATGGCTGGAGCCACATCGTGTGACTCACTCATATCTTTGAGGGTCGAAGGACGGAGTCAATTCTGTGAAGAGTAAATCGAAATAGGATTAGTTAGCGCACTAGCTAACCACTTATCCAAGATCGCAGACTGAATAAATGACGAAAAATATTATATGTAATCAATATTTCAATATAAAATCACTCCTTATAAAACTCTGTTTCCTACTACCTGAATGTTTAAAAATAGGAACATGCTATTAACAATTCCACTTGTGAAGGAAAAATACCAATCAGCCAAAGAAAATGGGATTATTTCACTAACAATCCCTTTATGAGGGGAAAAGTACAAAAATATGGATCAAGCAGTCTTAATGAATCTGTTTTATCTACGTAGTAAAGTATTTTCAATGTTTTTTTAATCTTTGATTGGAGTTAAGTCACACTTAAGGTTTTTTAATTCATGTGATGACATCCCAACAGAATGGATGATCATAGCAAACACATGATAATCACAAGACACAATTTGATAACATCATAAAAAGATTAGCTTCATTCTGTTAAAAAAAGGTTAGTTTGATGACAACTTTTATCATGATAAAACCCATGCCTTTGGCATTAGCAAATCTTTCAAAGAAACTCACAAATTTTGAGCAGTTAAAGGAAACCTCACCAAATTATACATCTACATCTACAAGTGTTTCAGAAGCATTTCATTATTTATTTTTTTTTTTTACCTAAGAGCGGCAATGGCAGCAATGACATTCCTTTCGCTCTTGCCAGCTTCCAGTCCCAATTTGGTGTAAGCGCCGCTGGAATAGTCCACAACAGCCACACGGACATTATCACCTTTGTTAAAGTCAAATCTCTTCAATAAAGATCTGATGTATCGTTTAACACCCCTAAGTCTATCTCTGTACATGTAACGAGATGTGTCCACGATGAAAACAACATCAGATTTGGTTCTACAGCCTGGAAAAACAGAAAGTACATACATTTAGCTTGTGTCTACAGAAATAAGGACATATTGTTTTTGAGGCCTTAAAAAATTATAGAAGACATTGGACATTTTTTCTGTCCTGGAAGACAAAGCGAGAATTATTTCTAGGTTAGGGCTTATACTCCAAATAGCCTTAAACTAACCACTGAACCAAACCCTTACCATAACTGGTAACTCGACTCTTAAATTAAAGTCCTGGTTTACATCACAGACTTCACCAACTTCTCGTTACAATTATATGTCCCACCAGGTGATTTAATATCCTATAATCAACGGAAGACTGAACTTAACATTCCCTACCAAAAATACGAATCAATGAAGACAACAAATTTGAGACCTTTGAGTTACAGTCCAAAGTTTTGTTATTTTTATATATATTTTTTCAAGAATCAATTTACACCTGATAACGATACAGGCACATGTATCGAAACTTTATGTTCTATCACAAAACAAGAAGTGGTTGTCCAGAAATTGTATAATTACAGTCCCAACACTCTACTGACTGAGCTACGGAGTTCCTATCTATACTCACTGAACTGACAGACATCCCCAACGAATCCTGGGGGACAGGTGCACCTGTAACCATTAGGCCTGTTTTCACAAGTACCGCCATTCTGACATGGATCTGGATCGCAACGGTTCTCCTCTGAAAATAATAATAGCAATTATAATAATGCTGTTTATAAGTGCTCTGCACTAAAACAGCTACATACCTTATCGTCAAGAAGTAGCCAACAGGTGGCAGATTAAAGATTTTTATTTTTTAAATTGTTTTTTAAATTAAAAACATTTATTCCCTGAAGATTTGGTTCAAGTTTTAAATAATACAGTTGACTATTTAAAGCATTATTTCCTTTGGCAAGTTGCACAGAGAAGATTGAGTTTACAACTCGGAAAGATGGTTTGTTGGTTTGATTGTGGTTTAACATCATATTGAAGGGTATTTCACTTATATGACGAAGAATTGTATAAGACCAATCCAATCTCTCATCCACCTAGGACTAACACAGATGTAGACAACTCTTATATCAATCGTTACACATACCTTGGAATACTGGCTGAAGAACGTCTGCTTGGAAGTTGTTAAGTTCTCCAAACGACTTAGCTTCGATCGGGGCAATTCCTTGTGCATAGGCAATACTCTCCATCTCAGCCATGTTAGAAACGTCGATACCAATGGGAACAACAAATATACCATTAGAGTGAGCCATTTCTACCTCTGATAGAGTATAAGCAGACTCCATGTCTGATGGGCCATCAACAAACAGATAAGCAATCTTTGATGCATACGGCCTTCCACGAGGTCCGCCGAACATAAGATTTCTTGCAGCACGGACGGCAAGAGCGATGTTATTGCCACCACGAGAGAAGTAGACGTTATCAATAGCATTAAGAATACTGTCTGTATCCCTGTAGTCTCCCAAATTAAACTCTATTCTAGGTATGGTGTTGTATTTCATCAGACCGACACGGACATCACACGCCTCCATGGCAAGATCTTGTGTCACTGACTGTGTGAAGGACTTCATATCCTCAAAGTTTCTGTCACCAACGTTTCTTGACGATACCAGCATGAAGACAATGTCTGTTGGGCCATTGCATGCTGAGCAACAAAAAGTTATAATGTTAGAACAAAATTGAAGATAACCATAGCAGTTCAGATAACAAAAGTTTATAAAGCAACAATAAAGTGGACATATGTTATATTTATGGAATTAAAGATGAACTAAGAGATCACCATATGTCTTTGAGGAAGATCTCTTTTACACAAGCCAGTCTAAAAAATAGAAACGACAAACAATTGTCCATATTATCTCCAAAATCAGCTTACAAAGTCCTCATTAGAAAGTTCGTTGATTAGTGTTTTACACCATATGCTGATGGTATTTCCCAAGCCAAAGGGTATTTCACTCATGTGCTGATGGTGTTTTCCAAAAGTAATTAACCCTAGAACAACAGTGTTTTGCTAAGCTACTGAAAAAAAAAAAAGTAAACTAAAATATATTTTTTTTAATTCTAAAATTGGGAAAACTTCCAACAGTGCAAAGTAAACACATCGTTACTATGCTGCAAACCAACTTCCCTAAATAAGGGAGCAGAAAAAGTTTAAGGCTTCTTGTCTACAAGATGTACGCTAAACTATGGATAACACAGAACAAAATGTCTCCCATGAAACACAATTCATTTTGATTGTATGAGAGAAGTGTATTGAGTATTTACAGCAGTTATACAGGAGAACTTACTCTTCTCACAGTTGAGACCATGGAAACCTCTGGGACAGATACAGATATAGCTTCTCAAGCCATCCAGACAAGAACCCCCATTTTCACAGGTTGTATCCATACACTGGTTATCATCTGTCAAGACATAATATTTTAACATTCAGAGCTAGGTTTTGTATTTTCTTAAGACCAGATTACATCAAGTCCCTTTCTTAGAATTTATTCAATTCATTATGAGGGGTGGTTAAGGGCCATTCTGACAGTGCAATTTGTAGTTACAATTTCAGGGAATTCCCCTTATGTAGGGGGTTTTGATTGGTCCACTGTTTCATACCTTTTTCCCGACCAATCAACATGCCTCAAATAAAGGGAAACCTCTCAGGTCGTAACTACAAATTGTATAGTGATAATGCAGCATTAGTTGGTGTTGTCACAAGGAAGACAAATACCAAGTGTGATTATAATATAACCAGCCGTTTTTTTGATAATGCCTGGAAACAACACTTAAGACTTGCCCACCAGTTCAAACCACCTGTAACATGAACCCAAGTGACATTTAACAGAAATGTGCAGATTCTGTCTCCACATTGTTTACTACTAATATGATGAGTGGGTATAAAGAAGGTGGACAAAATGATCCCATACAATACATTGTTGCATAGAATGTTTGTACTGAGTTTAATTAATATAGAATCAGTGGCATTCATAGAAATAACCTGTAACAAATCTTGTAGAAATAGTGGAAAAGCTACAAATCAAAGTTGTGAATTAGCGGTATGGGGATTGCACATGGACTTCTTCCTCATATGACTACTTCTCTGGTGTCTCTATGTTTCTGACTAATAAAATACATTATATATATTTATTTTTTGAAAATCGATTTATATTGATTTATTCAATATCAAAAACAAAAAAAAAACAATATTTTAACTGACATGATTTGCCAAATGAAAATAAGATTTTAGCAATATTTGAGTGAATTTAATGGCTTTCCCATCACATACTCTTTAATTGGGATATTACTGTTACTGACCTGTACAGACTGGACGGACAATAGCTGCCTGGACTTTGTTCAAGGCTCCAAAATCATCTACAAAGATCAGGTTCTCAGAGACAGGCTCTGATGCCAGACCCTCCAATTCTCTAGAAGTGGCTTCGAAACCAATGGCGATTGTCAGGATGGTTGTTCCGGTCAGTTTAATGGATCTGGCTTCAGGTAGGGTCATCTCGGGGTTAATATTAGACTTTCCGTCAGTCAGCAAAACAATCATGTTTGGCACCTCTGTAACAAAGGTAATATTAACACGATGTAAATATCATAGGTTTTGGGGGGCTAAACATCATAACCCAAGGGTATTTCAATTACATGGCTTGGATGGTCTACCTATTAATTTCCCTTAATTAGTAAAGTGGGAAACTGATCAGAAACCTAGTTGAAACCATTCACACAATAGTCAGAGTGATCTGAACCTATGACTCCATTATACTGATCTGCCTATGTTGTACCACTCGCAGTCTCATGAAGGTATAACGAGGCAGTTATATATGGTGGCTCCAGCTATGCCAGGGTGGTTTAAAGCAAGATTTTCTCTCAGTTTTCTTTCGGCCTATGGCCGTGGCTTAGTGGTTTTTGAGTGTGCTTTCTGAGACTACTTTGATGTAGATGTACCGTTCACATGATCAAGCCTGTCTGTCAATCCTCAGGTATATGAGTGAATCAATGTTTAACCCCAAAAAAACAATACAAAGGAAAATAACAATGCTAATTTGTAAAGGGAGAAAGTGGTGAATTAAGTGGAATTATACTAGCCTGGTCTGTCTCCATAGGAGGCTGTCAGCATGGTGTACCTGGCCTGATTAAGAGCACCTGCTGTGTTTGTGGAACCGTACACATATGGAACCCTATCAATAGACGCTTCTAGCTCAGGTCTATTGCTGTAGGAATTCAGGTTGAACTCAATACGAGCGCTATCAGAAAATGTGCTAAGACCAATCCTATAAGCACCCGACTCCACATCCAATGCAGATACCACGAAGAGGACAAAGTCTTTCATCAGACCAAAGTTTTCCCCGCCAACACTTCCTGATGAATCCAGTATGAAGATGATGTCTCCATTACCAGGACAATCTGCAAACAAACAAAAATTTCAAAAACCTCTAAATCATCTTGATCATTTCACTTTTGTTCAGGTCACCTTAAGCAAAATAAAAATTTATTTTAATTAAAGAAAAAATTACTGCTGAAATTTCTTTATCTTTATTTCCTGATTCAGCTTTTATTTGATTTAGTTATTTTGTAACTTTTATAAGGGTTATGTTCATCATGACAAATAACATGAACACAAAATCAGGAGAAAATAATTAAGTTATGTTTGGAGCAAATCATTAAATACTTTAATTATTAATATTTTATTTATTAATCTCACCTCCAGTAAATGGTGCATAAGTTCTTTGGGGTGCACGAGTAACTGGTTGAGGCCTAGTCACTTCTACTGTTGTCATGTCAGGTACTGCAAGAAGAAAGATATAGTATTGAAAAGTAACTGGGCAATAAGTTATTGTAACTGGTGGAGGTCTAGTCACTTTAACTGTTGTCATGTCAGGTACTGCAAAAAAGACCTCGGGATAACATTAAAATACACAGGATTCTACAGAAGAAAAAAATAATTGAGAGGCATAGAATCATCGGATAACCTATGTTAAGGCCTACTTTTGTTCGAAAAATTCATTGAAAAGAATGTCAATATATAATGTCTGACAAGGACATAGTTTCACGGGTAAACTGAAAACAAGGCTGTGTTGGGATAGGGGATTTCCCAAAATGACTGCTTTGAGTGGAAAATTACGACAAGCCAGCACTGAGGCTCTCAAGAAGGGAGTCTTTAACACGGTCACTGGGTTAGCTTTAACAGGAGAACTGGGTTAACAAATTCGGCAAGCGATAATAACCCGCTCACCTCTCACTATGCATATTAATTTTTTGCATCTCAAACTCTAAATCAGCCTTAATTGAGATATTTGACCATTTAGATCAATACTCTGGTTCAAACTTATAGGTATACAATTCAGCTACAAAAAAAAACAACAATTAATAGCCTTTAAGAATTATGTTCTTTTTAGGTAGTCCTCGCACATTTAGCTTAAAATGAGTGAATTGACTCAATTTTTGACGATAAATGAATAGGGCTATAGAAATAGACCCATAAAAATTCATAAATCAATCAATGAACAGAACATGGAATCCAATCCCTAATGTGTTTTGTTTGTTTGTAAGATTGGTTTACATTTTAGTCTGACTGGGGTTTGGTGCTGTACTTAAGGATATTTAACTTTTTTGACAGTGTGCTGGCCCAATGGGCGAAGGAAATCACCCTCATCACTACTGGAAACAAAAAAAGACATGACATGACCAGGGCAACAGGAAGCTCCCTCTAACCACCCTCTGTAACATACAAGGATTGTCTGATAAGAGTTGAATAAAATTGGCATACTAACCATACGGAAAAATTGTAGAATATTTGAAAATGTTTGGTATAATTAGCCAATAACTACTCACATCTCTGAATCTTGTAGAGGAGGATTCCAGGGACCTCCGCCAGTTCACTAAGAGCTCCAATATTGATACTGTTATCAAGTGCATCTGGTGTAGCAATGGTTTCAATCTCTGTTGTATCTGGTAGAGTCAAACCTACAGTAAATACGTGAACTCCATCTTTCTTAATGCGGTCAGCTTCATTGATGGTGAGACGATTGTTGATAGAATCACGAGCTGTTACCAGGATCAGGATGTCATTAGCGTATGGGCGGTCACCATTGTTCCTTGTGAACATAGTGGATCTTGCCGATCTAAGAGCCAAAGCGGTGTTGGTGTCACCTCCTGTGCGCCTCAAGTTGTTGATGTTGGATTCTATGATAGACTGTGTCCAGTAACGGTTTAAGTGGAAGGCTACCCTTGGAGAAGAACTGTATGTCATAACACCGAGACGATTATCTCCAGAAGTGACATCAAATTTGTCAGCAAATTCCCTGGCAAATCCTCTGACTTGGTCAAACTGTTCATCTGACATTGAAGAGTCTAAGACCATAACAACATCCCGGCCTCCAAACGCTGAAGAAAGAAAACAAAAAATTGGCTATTGATTTTATACACATATTTATTTTCTAACAATATGTTTAAAATGCCAAGAATTATTTAGTCCCTTTTTTTTTAGAATCTGAATACCATGTACATTTGTAAGTTACTTTTTGTACTGACAAATGTACATGGTCTTCAGATTCTAAAAAAAAGATGTTTTCTGATTCTTCCTTGGGTCACCGTGTAAAATCCTCCAAGTTACTTTTTGTACTGGGAGGATTTTACACGGTGACCCAAAGAAGAATCAGAAAACATCAACCAAAAAGACAGCACTATGACAAAGAAACTGTCATTAAATCCAAAAGCATCACTTTAAAGACAATAAATCATAGAGAATCTCATTAAAATACAACCAATCAGAGGAATTACATAAACAACAATAATAGAGAATATCATTGAAATACAACCTATCAGAGAGTATCACATAAAAGACAACAAATCAGAGAGAATCACCTAAAAAGACAACCAATCAAAAAGCATGACATAGAAAGACAACTAATCCGAAAGCATCATAGAAAAAGACAACCAGCCAACTCATAAACTACACTTAAGCTTGTTCTTGTCTAATAAACATAACGTGTCTTTTAATGCAGAGTCTCATTCTTATCCTGTTGATAGACTGTGTATCCAGTTAAAACACTCGCTACAAATAGATAGCCTCTATGTACAAAAAATACATGATAACATTTCGAGAGGTTATACTTACATGGTCCTCTAGGGCGTGGTCCTTGAGTTATTCTTGCTGTTAAAAAAAAAATACATGCATAATGAAATTAGATTAACATAATTCTTCATATATTCATACATTCCTGATTTTTTTATGTTATCATAAATAAGGAGCCAATTAAACTAATTCTTGCTACAACTTTAAGTAATTATCTACGAGGAACCAATTAAGTTTTTTTGTTTGTCATACTTGTTAAAACTATTAACAAATTATTTCATACATACCTTGAAACTATTCAAAAGAGTAGCTTGGGAAAGTCAATTCTACATGTATATAATACTGAATGCTTTCAATAGTTTCAATAGTTTTTACCGCTGACAATTCACACATGCATACATCAAACATGCTTCAACCAGTCATATTTAATACCATGTCAGAGAGAAACCAGTGAGACCTTCAACTCTGCCAGGATTCCAAGGGTTCCTGGCAGAGTCAAGGGCCCTTATGTCCCTCAAACTTGTGTTACCTACCAGATAATATAAACTTTCTCGGTTTATTCCAAACAGGTACATCAAGGTAGAAAAATAAACATTATATCTACATTTTTTAAAGATGAGATAGATACTTACGAGCTGTTGTTGTTCGTGGCCTTGTTGTTGTTGGCCCTACAATTATATTTTTCACAATACCTTAAAATAGACTCTTGGAAAAATGGAAACACAACAAATGGCTTGCACAAGGGAAGGTCTTGTTAACACAAAGACAGGGTTCTTGCTTTGGGAATTCCATTGGATATAAAGCAGACAGAAGTGGGTCTTCAATGAGCGACAGTGCACTATAGGGAAAACAATCAACTGTACACAAACAATCAACTGTACACAGATTGCTTAAAGACCATTAGAAAACGAGTCGGCTTTAGTTAAATAAGCAGGTTTCTTGGAAGAAAGTTTTATTGGGGGAAAAGCGGGCACAGTAACAGCCGTAAATGATTCATTGTGGGTGAAACATGATAATAGTCATGGGGTGAGACCCAACAAAGGATGACTTTCAACGAAGGATCATTAAAATGAGTTAAATGACTGGCACAAAATGGTATGGGAAACTAAAAAGCGGGATTTTCAGCCAAACTACTCTCACATTTGACAGGAGAGACTGTATACAATGTAGTATCAGGAAAACTGAAATAAAACAATGCAGCATTTGGGTAACAAAACGAGGGCAAAAGAATGCATTTGACATAACCACTGTTGCCCAAAACAAAATAACGAAATGATGTTATTGGAAAGAGCTATGATACAAAAATCACAGTCGGAAGGTCAAGTAGTTTCTTGATTTGGGCAAATTGACAAGCTGTATGGGGGTAAAGTTGCTTAAAGCAGTCAGTTGCTGTTGCACCCCAAGGGGAATTACTCCATGTTATTAAGCCATAATTGATTATTCAACCATTAATTCCGGAATAAGAGACAAATCCTCAACAGGTAATTGTATTTCTAAATGCAGGGTAAATTTCAACAGCCATCTGAACCGACCCTCGGTAAATATATTGGGAATTCTAAAGTATCTAAGAAAACATAACTGAAATGTAAAGAATCTATATCTATATTACATGAAAATTAATGAGGATGAAGCAAGGAGTGAGCCAATTATATAAAATGACATTATGTTACAAGAATGAAAGAGGGTACAGGAATGACATGTAATGGGGATTTTAAGGTTTGCACAGCACAAAACGAAAATGAAACAATGCTGCGGAAGACAACACAATGTTCAAAAGAAATATGTATGATAAATAAAATCAAATGGAAATGCCAAAATGATAAATACGGGTGATTTTGAAAGAGCCGTTATGCATTTGAGGAGCTCTGTACATGGTATCCTTTAACCAAGGTAGTGCTCCCCAAAAGCAATGCCCGAAGAGGAGTTATAGAAATTAAATGAATGAGCAAAATAAACACATGCAAGATGACTAAGTTGGATTTGATTGAATGAAGCAGACAAGGATACTAGTTTTATCATTTAATTCAACAGAACATTTGGAAAAGGATGGTCAGAAGGTTATGGAACATGGTAGGTTATTCTGCTGTATATACTAGACAGTCAATTCTAAACATGTACATAACATTTTCTATGGGGTTCTCAAACGTGACCAGGAAGTCCTTTAAGTAGAAGTGTGGAACATGAGCCGACTGTTGTAACAGATTTCATGGCATCAGATTTCTCTGGAATCTGAATCAGTCGTGTTATATATGGAATCCAAGCTGCACAATACAAATCTTCATTGCCAATCCATTCAGTTACTTGAGACACTTGTAACGCTGCCAACAGATAAATACTCTTTAACTTTATATAAGCCCATTCGGACAGGCGTTCAGTGCTGTTTCACTGGTTGGTCATTCATTACCCATGCAGTATATTTTTAAAATGTGGAGATCTAAAATTTAGCTTTCCTCCACAACGATTCAAACCCAGGTCTCTGACTCGCGGGGCCAGCCCTCTTACCATGTCAGCTGAACAGGCTAACAGGCAAAACTATCCTGAATTAGGATCTTTCTCTAGGAGATCCACTGGGACAGAGTAGACACTTCATATGTGTCATTTTATCGAAAAATTACCCACAAATGAGTTTTATCGATTGGATTATTCTGATAATCATACGTTCCACACTTCTAGTTATGGGTTTCTGGTGTCAAATAAAACATTACAAAAGGTAGACCTGAAAAAAAAGACTAGAAAGGGAAGTCATTGTGAGGATACATTCTAATGAACGATTTTTACACAGGTAAATTCTACCTTGCAGGTTAAACCTGGGAATGATCAAATAAGAAAGACGCTGGGGGGAATTTAAATGATAAAACATCAATACAATGTTTGATAAATAAAATATGTAAAAATTGGGTGCTACCGGGAACTACCTTGTAGAGTTGGGATGAAAAGAAAACATGCAGAAATATTATTATTTATTACAATTCATTCAGGTGAGAGTAAAAAGTATAAAACATGTCTATTCTATAGGTTTCTAATTTATAAACATGGAATGAAGCTGAAATAAATCTTTTGATAAAGTGCAGGATGGTAAAATAAATTTCAAAATAAAACGGGTGATTATATTTTACTACAAGTTACAAGGTGAACTTAAAAGTATATCTGAAAATAAAATAAAAAAACCAAGCAAATATATATATGTTTGGGGAAAAGGAATATTCATACATATGGGAAAAATTAAACAATAAAAGGATAACAATTGGATTGTGACGAGGCTTGAAATGCTGCTCTAACATGGCTACATGTATTTAAGACATTGGTAATAAGTTTGTGTACAGTTTTGGGGATGTCTAACACTGGAAAATGCACTGGAAAACAAGACAAGGATTATCTGGGATTCAAGCTTTCTAAACAATAGGGTAAAACAAATCAGATAATACAATTGGGATACAAAATTACATCATTTCTGAAATATCTTTAGCCAAATTCACTACAAAACAGTTACCACAGTTAATTTAAATGTAGTTAAAATTTACATAAGAAGTATAAAAGTCAGGAACAGCTTAAAAGGATTAAAGCTTATGATTATGTCTTCAACAATCAGTTTTTAATTTAACATATTATTGCTTATAACTCAAATTAAAACAAAAATCAGCTTGTAAATATCCTTTATAGGTCATCAAATACTCACTCCTTGTGGTTGTTGATCCTGAAAAAACATAGCTTCAATATTTAACATCAGATGATTTAAAATTCATGAAAAAGCAAATAAACGTCTAATGATTCTTGATTGTGTTTGGGTTTAATGGCATACTCAGGGTTATTTCACTCATATAGTGGAATGCCAGTCCAACAGGTGAAGAAATGACTGTTTCAAACAAAGGATAAATTTTGGTGTTACAATAAGAGAGTTCCCTTTCTAGTATAAGATGTAAACTTATTGCTAGATGCAGAGTTCTGCATCTCTGATCGTCTATCATATCAAATCTAGAGATACAGTTCCTCTCAGCAAGATTTAAAACCTACATGTGAGAATAGAGATATTTAATTAATTGACTTGATGCAGTTTTTTATGTTGTATTCAGTAGCATTCGGAAGTATTTTACCTATAAGATGACAGAGTGCGGACTTGTGGGTCACTCTTTCTTAATTAAAACCAGGATAAAAACCACTCTTGCAATACAGTGACAAATAAAGGTAATAACTTATTATTAACCAGAGTAAATATGATTATATTTGATACAGAATTTTGCTGTAATTCCAAAATAACTGATTGAGTCTGTGCCAAAACTAACTTACTTGTGGTGGGTACAGGGGTGGTAATCTCAGGAACTGAAATGACAAAAAAAATATCAATAAATCTCCCTGTTCATAACTGTTTTAATTTCATTGTTTGGGTTCAAATCCTTCTTAAGATAAGGCTTAAATATCCACCATAACAGTTGAATATTTTAATGTAAGAAGCCACCCTCACAAGGCCGACAACAAACAATGGAAACATACAAGACCATTATCAGGATAGATATGACAAATCATTATGCTCCAATTTCAAACATGTAGTTTTTGTATAATATTTTTGCAAGATAACATATCTGATACAGGAACCATTAGGTGTTTTCATTTGCTCGAAAGACACCAGATTAAATCGCTCATACCAGGTTAGAGATAGACCTACAACATGGCGTGACGTCTTGTAATAGAGGAATTAATTTAATAGTCCTTTGAGCAACCAGCCCCAGGGGCTCGTTTCAAAAAACGATCTTAGCTTACGTTGAGCGTAACTGTCATGGCAACGCTATGTCTTCAACACTGGACGTCCTGGTAATTATGTTTTGTGTACGTTAAGATCGCTTTGTGAAATGGGCCACTGGCCTTTAATAGTTTATAATAAAAAGCCTTGCAAAATGCTTTTTTTGTTTGTTTTTTAAAACGCTGATTAAGTGACTAGTTTAGAAAAGAAAATGTCCCTGGGGCTGGCTGGGCCAGAGGACCACAATACTAACATCAAAGTTTAATACTTACGCTGTCTGATTTGGTCAGCGAGTTGATTAGGTGCTCTGTTCCATTCAGTAGGGTTTTGGATATTAAAGCTGTTTTCAGATGCCGGTGGCGAGGCAATGGCATCTATTTCACTTCGATCCGGTAAACCATAACCAATTGTATACACTTGGGCTCCTTCCTTTCGCAACTGGTCAGCTTCATCAATAGTGCTTCGTTGGTTTCTGGACCGCTTTGATGTCACCAGCACCAAGACATTGTTGGCCAATGGTCGATCTCCATATGACCTTGTGAACATTCTTGTCCTTGCTGAGCGTAAAGCCGCAGCAGTGTCTGGTGTTCCGCCAGTATATCGTAATCGATTAATGTTAGACATCACACTAGAGCGATCACGATATCTATTCAGGTTGAACTGTGTTCTCGGTGATCCACTGTAGGTCATGACACCAATTCTAGCATCGCCAGAGTCCACATCAAACCGCTGCACAAAGTTACGAGCAAACCGTACCACCTGATCAAACTGCTCACTTGGCATAGAAGAATCCAACACTAACACAACATCCTTACCACTAGCACCTGTAAATAAGTGTAAGTGTAACCTTGATTTTAGAAATATTGCGATTTGTCCAACAAAATTAAAGTATTCCTCTTCAACAATTACATAGGATTTGGCTTGCTTCTTCTCGCAAAATTGATGGGCCTATATACATGTAAAATAACATTTTTACAGACCAGTAATAAAAGGGGAATAGTAATGCATATTTTATCTTCAAGACGAAAACAATACATATTAAAAGAATCCAATCCAAATAATGTTACGATAGAAAATTACTGTTGATTTGAAATTTGCTTACTTTTAGGAACCACTCGAGGAATTTCCGTGGTTGTTGCGATCGTTGTTGTTGTAGTCCTTGGAGTTGTTGTCCTTCTTGTGGTGGTCCTTCGAGTTGTGGTTGTTCGTCCTATAATAATTTCATTACACGAATACTCGGGTGGTTTTACAAGGTGAAATACTTAAGTACTCAATAGCACAGTGAAAATTTAATAACTATGCTATATTTTGAAAGACCTCTTTGTGGAAACAATTAACAACCAAAAGCTATTTCCTTACGCGTACACCAAAATGAATCGATCTCTATGATGTGTTATTGGATTATCTTGAAACTTTTTTTTTTATTTAACAAATTTTTATCAGATAATTAATTTAATATATCAAACCGTTAAAAACTTTATCTCAGATATCTTAGTATAGAAATAAGTAATTATGGGAGTACAATTAAGTATTTGATACTGCAACCAGAGATATCCAAGATGCAGTCAAGAAAACTGACGGTAAACATGTAAACAACAAATGAAATACTTTGTAATAAACAGACGACACAAAGAGGTCAAAATTTTTATCTTATTTGTTATTTTTGTTTGTTTCTTTAACGTATTTATTCATTTATTTATTTATCTTAATGAACAAATGATATATGACATGTACATGTATCTTACCAATACATATCATTATTTAATATTTTTTCTCGTACAATTAATCACTGTTGGTAGGGAAAAAACAAGATTTTTTTAGCAGGAATGAAAACTGTCAGCATTCTGATTAAGTCGGAAACTGAAGTCAATTTTTGTACTTCCGGAGATACCCGATATAAAGAAAAAAGTGAGTGAATGGTTAAACAAGGTCATGTGACTGAAAAAGATAAAATCATGCATAACTAACAGTTATCTTTTTATTTATATACCAAATTAAATCCTTGATATTCATTAAGCAAAAAAAAAACAAAGCATTTTAAAATCACGACAATTTAGTTGATCATCAGAATGAATAAATAAATGTACATTTTATCATTAGTTTATGTTAATATATTGTAAAATGAAAACATGAAGGTGAACTTCTTTAGATGTTGAAATGATGTTAAGGAATGAGAGAAGAGAGAGAAGCAGAGGTCAAGTCATAATGATGCATGGTATGGATGTACTCTAAGGTTGATATGACAGCCACTAAAGACTATATGGGATGGAATGAGTTCTAAGAAGATGTTGGACGGGGACTATGACAGAGTTCTGTAATGTTGGAGACAGCTACAGTATTGGTCTAGGGAGGGCGGTTGGAATAATTACAAATTTTAAAGCCAGATTGAAGAAGGTTGATATTACAGCCACTAAAGACTATACAGGATGGACTCAGTCCTAAGAAGACGTTGGACAAAGACAATGTTATGTGACATGAAAATGACAGCTACAGTTTGGGTCTACAGGGTTTAAATATGACAAATATTACAGCCAGATTGAAGACAGTCTAAGGAATTCTGTGTTACAGAAGCAATGTAGAGTTTAAATATTAAGCAGAATATAAATGAAGGCGCGTTTGCAAATAAAATATAGCAGTCGCGCTCTCAATATTCTTTTTGAAAGGTTTTAAGTCTTCTATTTGTAAAGAAAACTACTCCTCATCTAAAGAAAGAAAAGAAACAGTTAGTTATATAGGCACTGAGTATCCTTCTTATACTTACGTGTAGGAACTGTACGAGTAAGAGGCGGCACTAAAACAGCAAGTAGAAGCTTAATGCATGAACATTAACAACATTAGAATCCCTGTTTTATCAAAAATGGCAAAAACCTTTAAATCAGTGGAGAACAAATACAGAAAACAGGATGAAAATACATCATCTATATACTATTCATTGATTAATTGGTGTTTTACGCCGTGCTTTAGGGTATTTCACTTATATGAGGGCGGTGTATTCCGACTATATTGGACACTAGCACAACCGAGATGTGAAACGTTTCTAAAATGCTGGAGATTTAATTTTCCTCCAGTGCTACATGTAAGAAAAGACAACATTCCTATTCTTTAAACAAACTGCCCTTAGCCAGAGGGCCATCGATATACCATGCTATCACACTATTGTTAGATGTAGTTTATTATAGAAGTCATTGTGGATGTAAAGTGACAAACAGATGGAAAAGCTTCTATTTAAATTCCCAATGCAAATGTATAAGTTGAACAAATGTTGGGGTCTGTACCAAATTTCATTTAGAAACAGTGGTTAGTTTTTATGACACACACAGGTTTACCTCAAGTTTTTCTAAATCCAACTTGTTTTCGTAAAAGCTAAAGAAAAACATATCATTCTAAACAAATCCTTAGTCCAAGTTTCATTATCAGTGTTATGTTTTTTGACACATACTTTAAGAGGTTTGTAGCAATGTTTCAGTACAAAACCTGACAGACGACCATTTGAAATAACGGACATAGTTCATCACTATATCGTTTGCTTTCCTGTGCCGTCAACATGGTGAATTCAGGAGCCGTCATAATCACCAGGTTTATTGCTTTTTCCTACAAGAAATGGCATTCAGGAACACTGTGATGAGTCGCAATTCCACAACCTCAAAATTCTGTTAAAAAGGTGCCATGATCAGCAAATATGACCCATCAACTTGTTGCATATCAAGTATATGGGGTTTGTAGATGCTTACAACAAGCAATACATACTGCATGAGTAGGGATTATGACTGTACAGACTAAAACATGATTTAATATTTGTTTGTTTGTTTGCTCGATTGGGGTTTTATGCTGTACTTCAATAAGATTAGTTCATTGACAGGTCACCCTGCCAGCTGAACGAGTGAAGGAAACCATCATCAATGCCACAGACAACAAACAAAGATCAGACAAAGACAGGACAATTACAGGACATCATACACAGACACCACAAACAAGTTGACTTCATGTTGCCCCTTAGACACGAGATCACCAAGGGCAACATGTAGCTCCCCCCAACCCTATGCAATTATTTAATACGTTAGGTGAAACAGATTGAACACAAATCGACATACGCTGTCTGATCCTCTCTGCAACCCTATCCGGAGCTCTGTTGCGATCATCTGGAGATCTTGTATTAAAACTGTTGTCTCTGGATGGTGGTGAAGCAATGGAATCCAGCTCATCTGAATCTGGTAAATCTAAACCAACAGTGTACACCTGTACTCCATCATTACGCAGTCTCTGTGCCTCGGCTAAAGTATTCTGACGATTCAAAGACTGTCTTGAAGTCACCAAGACAGCTATGTTGTTGGCCAATGGTCTATCACCATTTGGTGCTGAGAAATAATCAACTCTTGCTGATCTAAGAGCAGCTGCAGTGTTTGATTGCCCATCTGTTCTCTGTATAGTCTGAAGATCATTTAACACATCTGATTGTCTTCGGTATCTGTTTAAGTGAAATCGATTCCTTGGTGAATAACTGTATGTCATAGCAGCTACTCTAGTGTCACCAGAATCAACATTAAATCGTCTCACAAAATCCCTGGCAAACTGTCTTCCCTGATCAAATTGAGGTTGTGGCATTGAAGAGTCAACAATCAAGACCACATCTCGCCCACTATTACCTGTTTCAAGAAGAGATCCAATTTGAATTACATTCGTTTTCTTGCTGATCAATGATCGGTAACACAGTAATCAAGCATCATGTAATTTCAGGCAGTCCCTGACAAAAAAAACTTTATAAGAATTTTTTTACAGAATCATATAGGATCTATATAGAATTTATGTATGATTTTCAAAATCTTACGAAACTTTATAATACCTTAACTATAGGAACATATGGAATTTCCAAAGTTCTAGTTGTTAACACCATATTAAAAGGCTAAAAGCTGATTGAACACACCAACAGAAAAATCCTATAGGATACTTTTGGATAAAATCCTACAGGATTTTTCTAGGGTATCTTATAGGTTTTTTGTAAATATGGGATCCTAAAGGATGTCCAAAAATCGTTTACATTGCTTTGTGCAACCGGCTGGTGATTAGGAACATTACAATCATTTTTACACTAAGGCATTTATACAAATGACTGTAACAGATGGCACAAATAATCTGTTTGTGGGTTTGCCCTTTAGCTCAGATAACCAAGAAAGTTCCAGCAAGCCTTTGATTGTTTGGGGTTTAACATCGTACTCAAAGGTATTTCACTTTTATGACGACGTGCCGGCC
>JARFOD010041148.1:0-10243 GCA_031763545.1 Mopalia muscosa | reverse complement strand
AGCAGATCTGTTTGTGATGTTCTGTATTTTTGTCCGTCGTCATATAAGTGAAATACCTTGAGTACGACGTTAAACACCAATCAAACAAACAAACAATCTCTTTTAGTTCACTTCTTTCAATAGAAATGTCAGAGAAGATACCTTTGGTTTTGGAGTAGGTATATTACAACATTAAATCCCAATAAAAAAAAACCAAAAGAAATCTCTGGTAGGATGAAACAAAGTCTATCAGTGATATACAAACCTGGAGTCTCGTAAATATTGCTAAAAATAGCAGTTTTGTAATTTTCTTATCCTTGGATACCTTATCTAAATAATAATGTTTTAATGTTGTAAGATTTTTAAAACTGTTTTCATTCCTCCTCAGAGATTCTAGAAGGGAGATCATCTACCAGTGCAAGCGCAGTTTGTTTGACAGGGGTGGAAATTCCATAACTACAGCGCAAAACCTGACCAAGGATTCTGGTTCAAAGCCTTCTTAACATTGAACTGAACATTACTTTTCATTTTGGCGAAAGCAATTGACTACATTGGATCCTTGTGTTTTATTTGTCTTCCATTGTTCAACTCATAAGATGTAGACAATGAGCTCTAAGGTGAAGGGGGATGCTGTACCCGTGGAGATACTGGGTTCCACCCCCAGACTACAGACCACCCCGAGAATGTCATCGGACACACCCACACGGAAGGGTTCTACCAAAGCTGATGAATACCAAATCAGTCAGAAGGTTTGTCAACATTAAAATGTCGTCTCAAAGTGATATTAAAATAAGTACAGGAAAAGAAAATTATTTCACATAATCTATTTAATTCACATTATATATTATGTGTCAGTGATCAAATAAAACAAATATGACTTGCTGGGTAAGTCTTGAGTTCATTTTGACTCAACGTTACAGTTTATTGATCAACCCATCATCAGGACTAATTTAAAAAGTAAAATCACTTCGTAAAGAGAGAGGGGTCAGAGTATTTCAGACAACAGGAGTTTGTAACATAGTACTAAAGAGAAATACACTAAATTCATTTTATTTCAGTTTTTGCCTCGTGTAATTGTAAAAACATGACTGAGTCACTGTGATTGGAAAAAGATTTATAATTGTAAACAAAAATAATCTAATTTGGTCACTCCACATGCTTTTTTAAATACATTTATTATTGTTAATTGTCTCTTAATTTCCACAGGTGACGAACCACAATAAAATCATTACATCTCTAGCAGCAGGAGCCATTGCTGGAGCAGTCGCCAAAACCACAATAGCTCCACTTGATCGAACCAAAATTAACTTTCAAAGTAAGTATTTCCTGGTAGATATAAATAGAATGATCTCATATTATAAATAATCTGACATAAAAGGATTGTTTTCCCTACCCACTAGAAGGCAGAGGTGGGAATATATATATATAGTCCCCAGAATGTCCTTAGCATTTAGCATTGTGTTAAATGGCCTGCAGGACAAAATTGAAAAAATGCATCATAAAATATTTTAAACTTTTTCACATCTGGTATGACCATTATTTGAGAGGATTTTTTTAAGTACATGTATGACAAAAGCACATGCCCTATATTCCTTTTGTCGAGGTGAGAAATTTAATTTAGGTTGATAAATATGTTTTCTGTCAGTAACATGTTAGCTTATATAAATTGAATTGAGGTATGGTAACTAATTTTTTGGAAATATCCTAAAATTGTGTCCATCACAAATACTAACTTTTTGGATTTTTGGTGACAATATTACAGCAGGAAAAATTCATTTTCTGCCCCTTAGAAACAATTTCCAAAATTCCAAAATAGTAATTTATGGACAAATTTTAGATTATTCGTAGTACAAGGTAGTTGGTGTTGTAAGACTATTGTGTATTATGAAGTTCAACCCCGCAAATGCCAAAAAAAAAAAAAAAAAAAAAGTTTTTCCCTTTTGAAAATACCTGTGTTATTTTCCACCAGTCAATAAATTTTTTGTGGTGAAATATGGTTTAGCATACACACCCACCACGGATGGTTGTCGGCTCTTGATTGACAGTTTTTTTTGATCACTAATGAGTCAATCAATCTGTCTTGTTTCAGTTTCCCATATTCCATACTCTGCTCGAAACTGTATCGATTTCATTCATCAGTCATGGAAGCAGGAAGGTTTTTTCAGTCTATGGCGGGGCAATACAGCCACAATGGCAAGAATTGTACCGTACGCTGCTATACAGTACGCCGCTCATGAACAGTATAAAAGACTGCTAAATCCGAACCGACGAAAAAGGTGAGTTTCTTAGAGCTTGTTTTGGGATATTCAGTTTTTATTTCTTTCTGCTTCTATTTGCTGAGGTGGCAGGCCTATGCTGTTATCTGGCATTACTTTAAAATGGCTTCTCTTAAACTTTGTAGGCGCGCAACCGTGGCTCAGTGGTAGCGAGTGCGCTTCCTTAAATGAACATGCTTTTATTTACCATTCAAGGGTTCGAGTCTGCCTTTCAACAATCAGGTACATGAGCAAGTTACATGATGTGGCTCCGGCTTTCGCGGGGGTGGTTTTTATGAGGTTTTCCCTTGGTTTTCCACCATAATAAGGCTGTGTACAGTGTAAGTGGAAAATCCATTGTCATATAATTGAAATACCTTTGAGTACGACATTAAACACCAATCAAACAAACAAACACAAAATTTTGTAAGATAACCTTACGTTTGCATTTGCCTCTACTGGGCTGATTTTTTAAATACATAAATGTGCAGTTATGAAAAATAAAGCAAGATTGCTTTACAATACAAATTTCATTCAGTAGCAAAATGCAAATTTAGACAAACATTTCAACAATTTGGAAAACCGATAAATCAGTCCTCCTAAATTAAAATATTATTTTTGTATAACTGTTGGAAGACGGCATTTGGTTTGTCCTCACTAACACCACAGGCCTCCGATGATTAAAGCTAATTTCTTTCAAACTCATACAGTCAAAATTGTTAATTTTGTCAAAAAATTGTCAATAGCTTGTAAGTAAATGATAAGTTGTGTTGACACAGATACTTACCACCTGGGCAGCGTTTTCTGGCTGGAGCCTTGGCGGGGGTGACCTCTGTGGCATGTACCTACCCTCTTGATATGGTCAGGGCAAGAATGGCGGTTACAAAAAAATGCAGGTATTGGTCTTAAATATGTTCCAGTGTTTTCCATAAAAGGCTTAAAACTTTTATATTTCTGTTAAGAATTTTTTATGAGTCCTGACAAGGTTAACTTGTATTATAAAAAGGAAACAAACTATTGTAATAAATTCCACACTGCTTTTTACCTTATTACAGATGATCTGTCATATAAGGGAAATACCCTTGAGTATGGCATTAAATTCTTATCAAACAAGCTCTCCGGCTAAGGGCAGTTAGTTTTAAGAGTATCAATACTGAAATTAACTTTCCAACATTATGGAAACGCTTCACATCTTGGTTGTGCTAGTGACAATTATTGTTGGAATACACCGCCGTTATATATATGTGTAAGTGATATACCCTTAAGCACGGTGTCAAGTATCAATCAATCAATCAAGTTTGATCAATGAAACAAATCAATAACTGTAAAAACGGACCATTCACAGGATCTAGTACGCCATTTGACCATCAGGTACAGTGTATATGAGCGAGTCACATGTTGTGTCCCCGGCAATCACGGGGGTACTTTTTAAGAGGTTCCCTCCCAGGTTTCCCACCTTAATAAGGCTGTGTACAGTGTGAAGTGGGCAATCCGTCGTCATATAAGTGAAATACCCTTGAGTATAACGTTGCTACAAAAGTACAAACAAATCAATTTCACTGTTTAAACGGAGAGTATATTGATCTTCCCCAGGTATAACAATTTACCGCAGGTCTTCATGGCTGTCTATAGAGAAGAGGGCTTCAGGACACTCTACAGAGGTTTTACACCCACCATTCTAGGGTCCATTCCGTATTCGGGTACTAGTTTCTTTACCTATGAAACTTTAAAAAAACGTCACTCAGGTAAGCTTTTAAGAAACAAATTTTAATATACTGTAGTTCAGACATTTTAACTAGAGGTCCCTACCTAGTCCAAATTATCTCCCTTTTTGATATAGGAAGCAAGGCAATTGTCTTATACAGCTTTTATTATCTCCCTTTATTACATAATGAAATAGTAAACTAACCCATACAAATTTTATTGCCTTAAAGATGTTGTAACTATCTGTGGTGAATAACGGCCTTGGCTCAGTGGCAGCAAGTGCACTTCCTGAACTAAACATGCTTCAATTTACCATTCACGGGTTCGAGTCCGCCTTTCGACATCAGGTATATGAGCGAGTCACATGTTGTGGCTCTGGCAATCGCGTGGGTGGTTTTTACGAGGTTTCCTCCTGGCACCTTAATAAGGCAGTGTACAGTGTGAAGTCGACAATCTGTCGTTATATAAGTGAAATAACCTTGAGTACGATGTTAAACACCAATCAAACAAACAAACAAACTGAGGTGGACAACAGCAAAGAATATTCATGTTATAATACCACCAAAATGTGTTTTTGCTGTGAACATGCCACCCAGTTAGTGGAGTGTTTTAGACAAAATTTCCAGGATCCTATCGGAAATTGATCAGACCAAAATCTGGGTTCTGACTCCCTTCCAGCTTAAATTTTAACTCAGATATCATGAAAATAGATATTTATATTAATTTGGGCTTGAAATATTTTGGGCACCCATACATTTTCTTTAACCAAAATGGCTATATTAAATTCTATTCTAGTAGCATGACATAGTTTACAGCAGGTGACATAAGAGGTCCAAATTCTCTGTACTTTTTTAAAGATCTTTGTGTTCATGTTTATAGGTAATGGAATGGAATAAAGTCATATCAGTGATTATGAATTCAAATTGTGTACATGATGAAGGTTGTCACATATTTACATAATGCCTTCTTGTTTCGTGGCCCATTCAGTTTTTCTTATCTCCCTTTGTTTGAATGTAAATGATTTTATTATCTCCCTTAGGTAACAAAATCATCTCTTTTTTTTTCAGAGCATGTAAAGGGGAGGGACCCTACAGCAGTGGAGAGACTATGTTTTGGAGCAATAGCAGGGTTACTAGGTCAAACTTCCTCCTATCCTTTAGACATCGTCAGGCGCCGGATGCAAACAGCGGGTAAGTTTATCTCTGTGGAAATACACGACTTTTATTAAAGCCATACTCCTGGCTGAAATAACCCCTATATTCCTTGAAAGGTTACCATTAAATATACTTTTATATGGCATTGACTATTCGTTTCCTCATTTTATAAAACAATAATTGAACACAAGAATTGATGCCCGTTTTACCTATATGCATATTATTACAGCCCAGAGTATTGCTTTTAACGTTGAGTATATTCAATTTCATTCAATCTTTACTATAGAAACAAGCCAATCAGCTCATCTCTCTTTCATATATAGGTATAAAACAGGAAGTGACAATACAATTCAAATGCATACATTCTGACAAAGGTAACATCTTTGTGTTATGTAAGTTTAAATCTTCTCAAATAAAATGAGCTATTGTCACTAGTTGCAATTTTTTCGAACAGGATTTGTATTGCATCTTGTGATTGTATTATATATGTCCAGTATTATCATACTTTTCTGTCAGTTATATCAAGGGTGATTGTTTGGGTTGGCACACCGTCATATATTTAAAATATCTCAAGTATGGTGTAAAAGTCACAAACAAACAAAACGCCATGTAAAGCGAGGATAGTGTTAAACCGCACTCAAACAAACAAACCATCCTGTCGCATTAGTTTCGTGTTAAACCCCAATCAAACAAACAAACTGTAACTTCACATAGAGCAATCTGGCATTAAAATATTTCAGACCCTTGCCATCTGTAAAACAATGGTTTTCTGAAAAGAGAATTTTTTATAAAAATATATTTTCTTTTCAGGTATAACAGGTAACGAAGACAGTTACCGTTCGATTGTTTCGACAGCACGGAAAGTGATTCACGATGAGGGTTTTATTCAAGGCATGTATAAAGGCTTGAGTCTTAACTGGATTAAAGGTCCAATAGCAGTTGGAGTGAGCTTCTCGACCTTTGACACCGTTCAGTATTACCTGCGCAAGCTCTTAGTCAGCCAAGACAGCTGATTGACAATTATTCAGGTATTTTAACGAAGTGTAAATCTTACATGCATTCAACGTACCATCATTTTGTGCTCACCATGAAGAATTTGCATAAACAAATTAGGTTGTCAGAACTTGGATGATTGTACCCTATGCTAAAAAGAGTTGTAATATTTGCTAGATTTAATTTTAAAGAAGCTCAGATTTTTTTTTTTTTTTTTTTTTTTTTTACGGCTTCGCCCCATGAGATACTCCCTAGAAGAGGGCATTCGTACAGCAAGGATGTTTCTGCTGTATATATTTTTTGTCATAAAACTATATGACTGCTCTCTTATTTATTGTAGATGATTCATCTCAACAGGCCTGTGCTTTTGGGGAGAACTGACCAAACAGGGTCTTCCCATTGTTATGCAATTTTCATTTTAGGCGGACCGATTTATATGTTTCTCAAAATATTTGCATTGATCGTCAAAATTTGCAATTTGCTACTGATTTTGACAAATTGTGTCAATCCAATCTTCAATAAGTTGCAAATGCTGGGTCCGGTTTAAAAAAAAATGATTACGAGTTTCTCAGGCATTTCGTTTTGAATAAATGGGGAGGGTGGGTGGTGAAGGCTTTTTCATATTCTATATTAGTGCATTTTTTCTTCTTTTTGTTAAATCAGATGATGATAGTGCCTCATGAAATGTCCTAGGTTGTAGTTTTTCAAGTTTTGACTTCTTATTCCCTAATCTTGGTACATGTAGCTTTAATAAGTTCAATTTTGAGATACCTTCCATAATTATCCAAAATCTATGGATTGTGGCAAAACAAAACATTAGAAATACAGCTCACAATCACCATGTGTGTTTTGACATTACTACAAAAGCGACATCCAGTTTCTTGATGTGCAGTACTTAGGCATGTTATGGGAGATAACTCTACCGATCTTAGCTTTGACATTTGAATTGAATTATCTCCCTTTAATTTATAAACCAGATGTGAACACTGCTGAGACAGAAAAGTCGCCAAATGTGACACAAATCGGTCTGTTTTTGTAAAAGTGTTTTGTCAATACCAAATGATTTAAAGCAAAAAAGTTGCTGTTTTTTTTACAGATACAACTACTTTGGGAGAAAGGTAGAATAAAATATATTATAAGCTTACTCGTAAATACATTTTATTGAAAGCCAAATTTCACAGCGCAAGCGGTAGGCATGTTTCAGAAACACTTTATTTTTTTTTATTGCCATAAAAGAATTGAGGGTTTTGATGTGATGCCTGAGAAACTATTGATTAACTTTTTTGGGCCTTATCCCACAAACTTTAAGAGGACCGATTCAAAAGTTATGCCGGAAAAGATTACAGCACAGGCCTGCTGGATAGAAACTGCTGATGATCCATGACTTACATGTAAGTGACAAAAATGGGCTTTGAGCTAGAGTCATTTCCTGGTAGCTTGTGGCTCCCAGCAGAGTTTTCTTATCATAATGCATAGCATTAGAGGAATCAGAATGATAAGTTTTCAATTGTGGAAAACACCGCATTTTTTTATGGCTGTGTTGGTTTAGATTTTTACTGTTGAAGTAGACCGTCACCCTTCATCACAGGGTTTAATATGAACCAACCTAACCAATATTTTAATTGAATTATATTGTCATTCAGTGACACTCACTCAGAGGCCTTTTATCACTGCAAAATATAGGATTAGCAGATCCATTAACCTTGTGTCTGCATGTTATAGGTGTAACAGATTTATCTCCCTTGGTCACCACTGGCAGTGGTTTAGCAGGCGCTTGCTTGTGCTCATTGAGCTATGGGACAGCAAGAAGCCAATCTGTGACAGCAGCGTCCAAAGAGTGTTTTCTTTATTCATTGGGCTGGTAGTCCGTCATATCAGTGAAATAACAGAATAATATCAAATTATTTTCTCTTTCTATTATACCCCTAAGTTTAAATTGTTTAGATTTGCTTTTTTTAAATTTGCCAATATATGTTAAGTTTATGTTTTGTTGTACACAAATATTTTTAACATTTATACAATCATAATTTTAGGAATAAGTTTGTATTTTAGTCATGGTCATAAAGTCTCAGGTTTCCTGGATTTAGCAGGTTGTTCCTCTTGCCATGGTGCTCTCAGAACTAAGGGACAACACAAAGTATTGTTTGTGACAGCCTTGTACGGGTTTAGCCAGAAATTAAAAGTATGGTGTCCAAAATGGTCATTTTACTCCAGTTTTAAGTAACTGAGTGTCCAATTTTTATAGTTCCAATATCTCCTGCATGTTAAAGTTTCTTAAAACAGGCTGTCCAAATGAGGCACTTGTTCAATTCAGGGTGGACAAAGGACAAGTGGCCTTGCATTCCATCTTGTGATTTTACAGATTCAAGATTAATCTTACACATAACCTGATAACATAAATAAATCTCCTCTGTCCGTGTGAGACATCCTCAAAGCCTAATTCGTGGGTGGTTGGAGGGAGCTTCATGTTACCCTGGTACTGTCAGAGCTAAAGGGGAACAGGAAGCCGATCTGTTTGTAGTGTCTGTCTTGCATCCTGTATTTGCCCAGTCCTGTCTTTGTTTGTTGCCAGTGGTGTCAACGGGTGGTTTCCTGCACCCATTGGGCTGGGACGTGGTCATATAAGTGAAATACCCTTGAGTACGACGTTAAACCCCAATCTAACGAACAAACAAATCTTGTGATTGTCCAGCCTTGTCTCTGTTTGTTCACTAAATGCTATAGGAATTTCCTTCAATCGTTGAACTGGCATGCCACCATAAGACTGAAAAAAAAAACACTCAAGTATGGCATTAAACCACAAATGAACAATTATTTAGTTTTTATGACCACTACATTTGGTAAAATGTCTGTATCGAAACACTTACATGCTTTTTCCTGTAAATTTTAGAGATTTAATTTTAAAGGGTTTTTTTTTTCTGCTGAATTATTGTTTATTGGTCAATATAGGAACCCAAAACAGTTTAATACATGTGTATTTTGATATAGCATAATTTGAACAAATTGTAGTCAATTATTATACATATGTTCAAGTTCATAATTTTAGTCTTGGCCTAAGTCACAGAAGTCAGCAAGCTTCGTTGAGGCCATCATCTGAGTGAAATAACCTGAAGCCACACCCTAGCCTTGACAACATTTTACAAGGGCAGCTGCACTAGTGTTTGAAGTTTGTTCAGAAGGGTGCTATTTATGTGGTCAGTAATATAATTAAATCATTCATTTTGGGTCATTTTATTTCTATTTTGACCCAAGTTGCACCAACTGATAGTCACATTTCCAGTGGTCGAATATAGGCACCTCAAATTCAATAAAAGCTCATATTTCCCTTTTCAAGTACAAATATTCAATATTTTATCGAAATTCAATTTTAATAAGAGCTTTTAACAAAATTTATGTGACATACACCAAAATGCCATAAAAATATACATATATAGTTAAATATTATGCTATGCTGTATCACAAAAATACACATAAGGAATTGTCTTAGGCACAAACTACAGGTAAGTCAAGTACAGTTCAAAATAAGTTCATATGGTCACAAAGAAACTATTGTGACGAGATATTCTACCATCATTGTTGAAAGTTGATAAAACTGAGGAATATTTGAGTTACTGTATGTATAGTTATGATAAAACACTATATATTCATGTGCCAATATGTGTAATTATTATCAGTTTATGATATCAGAAAATTAAAAAGTTTACAAAATCAAATTGTTTTCAAGCTTACATATGTTTTAGTTGAATGTCACTTAATTAAGTCATTTGAAATAAGAGTAGTTTATCGTTTTGAATAAAGGATTCTGGGAAATCGTGCATGTAAGACCAAACATGAATTGCATGAGTTGGGTTATTAGTATAATAAATAAGACATACAGTACATATTACACATCTAGGTCTTACCTTACAACTCCTAACTACAATCCGTTTCCCCGATTTTGGGAAAGTCGGGATTTCATAGGTTGTTTATAATGACTGATCAGTGTCTCAAGCGGAGCTTAAGAGTATCCCAAGTATATGATGACACTTAGTCCTGATATAACTGAGAATTCCTATATGCATATAGTCTATCGGCAAATCTCAGTTATGAAGTTTCTATGTACAAATGCTTACTTATGAGTCTATTTGCAGCTCCTGTGTCCTTGAAATCACATATATT
>JARFOD010041137.1:0-10243 GCA_031763545.1 Mopalia muscosa | reverse complement strand
TTTATCTCCACCGAAATGGTATTACGTGGGTGATAGAGTAGCTAATATTGTCTTGTGTAGGATGCGAAATGGATGTATTTCCTTACATGAAGATCTTTTGCACAATTATTTAATGGACTATCCCCGTTGTATGTGTGGTTCTGCTTCAGAATCAGCCACTCATTATCTGCTAGAATGTAAACAATATTCCCTACATAGACAGATAATGTTCTTGTCCTTGGAGCAAAGTGGATATGATGATATACCATCCACATCAATTCTCTTGTATGGCTCACCTGAGCTCTCATTTACTATAAACGAGTCAATCGTAACAGCTGTATGTACAGTTATTAAAAGCACCAAAAGGTTCTTATAAGCTTATTAGTAATATACGTTGCGATACTTGCTGGAGTCCACAATGTTTTTTGTTCGTTCAGACCTGTTGTAGCTTAGTATACGTTCAGCAGTAAGGAGCAGCGGCGGTCAACAGTATCCATCTATTTAAACCTTTAAAAGATTAAATTGAATTCGACATAGTTGTGTATGAGTAACAATTGACAACAATTAAATATCTGATATTCTAAATGACATGACAAAGTATCCATGCCATCTATCCGATGGCATACTATATTTTGTATAAAAATGTATACCAAATGTAATATTTATCCTCGTGTTACACAATATAAGCCTCGGCTTAACGTGTAAATAAGAAATAAAGATCCATATAAAAAAAAAAATGTAAGGCGACTTTACTTGCCAATGCGATATAGGTGGAATTACCTCCCTTTGCTAATTATCGTTCACTACTAGCATTTCCTGCAATAAATTACGAGACCTCACAATAAACGACTGAGAGGACTGCCCAGTGAAGAGAATATCAAAACATGATGTTTGTAAAAGTATAGACGTGGGGTTAGACCGCGCTGCCATCAGTTTAATTGTGCACTTCAAAGTTCTCATTTTCCGCCTAATATGGAGAGGCACTTCATGACAAGCCACCTGCAGAATACGGGAGGATGTGCCTTTAATAGCGCCAGTACAGACTTTAAGACAGTTATACTGAATAGAATCCAAATATTTCTTAAGTGAGGTTGATGCAGAGTTATATATCTCACAACAGTAATCTAACTTTGACCTTACCAAAGAGCGATACAAAACGAGCAGACACATGTCAGTCCCGCAATGCGTAGCCTACCTGAAATGGATCGCATCAAATTAATAGCTTTACATGATTTCATTTTTACAGCTTCAATATGCTTTGACCAGGTCAGGGGGGGTATCAAGCATTACCCCATATAGATGTCATTTTGCGTTTGCGTGTAAAAATCACAGCCTCCGATTTTAAGGTTGAAAATTTAAATTCCCATTTCACCCCCCATTCAAAAATGTCATTTATAGCTTGTTGCATATGCTTTTCAGCCAATTTTAAATTTTTGCTGCAGTACCAAATTCCCATATCATCTGCAAATAAGCATCCTTTAATTTTAGGATTTAGAGCATCTGGCAGATCTTTATCATTACATTAAAACTTGTCGGAGAAATTACGCTCCCCTGTGGAGTACCGTTCTCTGTTTTTATAATACTCGAGTAACCGTCACCCAATCTTACCTGAATATATCGGTTTGATACAAAGTGTTTTATCCATGCTAACAAACAACCATCCATACCCATTTGTTTCAGTTTAATTAACGCCCAATTTCGTCATACCATGTCGTAGGCCTTTAATATGCCGGGAGGAAACCTCATCAGGTTTAATTTTAACTAGAGACATAGGTAATTATACAATTTCTGGATAACCACTTCTTGTTTTGTGATAGAAAACAACGTTTCGATACATATGCCTGTGTCTTCATCAGGTGTAAATTGAATAAAGCAAATATAGGAGAGGTAGAAGCTATATACAAGTATTATAAAGTAGTTGAATAAACAAGGTCTAATGTTCTAGTGAACGGTGTGGACCATAACCATACAGAAGATATCTAACATGCTACATGTATATGTCACGCAGCGATTTCTATTTGGATAGATAACTGTGGTGAAATTAAGAAGAAGAAGACTGATCCGGTTTACACAATTATATTTGGACTTTAGGCAAATCAGGCGTTGAAGACCTGGGGAATAGTAAACAAAAATGTTTTGACAACATTTCAATTGGCGAGGAAATGCCACGAGTAGATAAATTGAATGAAATACAATTTGATACAGATATAACGAGCTACTAACCTGGGGAATAGTAAACAAAAATGTTTTGACAACATTTCAATTGGCGAGGAAATGCGCCGAATCTTCCCAATAACCAGTATTTATCTAAACTATCCTAACCGTTCATCCAATCAAAATCATTCAAACTAAAGTCAAGTCAGTAAAAGATGGAAATTTAATAGATGTTAGTACCGTTTAGTAGCATTTATACATTCGTGTGTTGATACATGAAGGAGACCAGAAAGAGAGACGAAAAATGAATGAGTTATGGTGGTCCAATAGAACCATATGGTGACAGTCCTATGAGTGTCCTTTATTGTCATGTGACGTTTTTGTCTGTTGCAATAACCTTAAGTTCGGGGTTAAACTCCAATAAAACAAACAAACTTACTACAGAAGTATCTTTTCTGATCTGTGGAATTGAAGACCATGGACTCTATACGAATGAACAATTTTGAGGTGTTCGTGAAATGTCCTTTAAATCAGACTGCCCAGCCGTGATAAGCCACTCTCGTTCAGTTATGTAGGTGTTATGGTTTACGGAACAGAGCGAAAGTAATCCTCAATGGACAACCAACTAAGGTTGAAGCAACAGTCAAATTCAAAGCCCGTGGTCCACTGGGCTATGTTTCACGCAGCGGACACTAATACGAATAATTATTGGGTAAGCAAAGTTCTTGTTAACTGTTTTTCAAACAATCAGCCAGTACCAGACAATGAGTCGGATTTGGAAGGGTAGATAGAGGCCCTTTAAACGATCTTTCGAGGTCTTGTCACACATAGTGGTAGTTCAATGTAGGAGTTGCTCTGATCACAGATTCTTACCCTACAAATCGTATAATAAATGTACCCAGATCCTGCTGCTGCCATCGAGTATATGACGTAGCAACAATCCTTTCCAAACGTTTTGGTGCAGCATGCTCCAGTCACCTGACTGATCCAACAGGAAGACCACTAATCATGTCAAATCTTAATTTGTCTCAGTGGCATTTACAAACTAGGATATTTACATGGCAGCAGGTTATTGGTTTTCAACGTTAAAGAAAAACGTTTTAGTTCGGGTATAACTGCCACAATAAAGCTTGGCAGCGATTAGGAGGAGATATGAGCAGAGTTTTCAGGCTAGATAACAGTGCGAGTATATGGACTCTAACGTTGGTCGTCAATAAAATACAGAGCTCAAAGCAAGAACCCTTATTCTCAAACATATACGCTTGAGAAAGATTTCACAGCAGAAAATTTAAACGTAGAAATAATAAACCAGGACATGGAGCCAATCAAACATTGTGTTTTGCATTTCTTTCTTACTGGGGTTTTCTTTGATTTAGTTTCTTATTAATATAAGTTTAATTGATTTTGTACATTTAACGATTTGTTTTTCTCGTGCACAATTACAGTAAGAGCGTTTTTTAAATGTAGCGCCATGCTACAAAACATTTAATCTATATATATATATGCCGACTTGTCTAAAATATCATATTATTAATCAAGATTAACTAATCGACATTCCTGTGTCAGGCTGATTACTTCTTGTAATAGATGCATGACGAATTGGCATTCCCACTTTGTGGAAAACGAGACGACACATCTCGAAAACCACATTTAAGTGAAACTTTCCGTTTAACACCTAACACCAGAATACGGCATCGAATACTTAATTGCTCAATTGTACAGGTTTCAACAACAAAGAATTACATTCTTACAAAGATAATCAAATGCACCAATCAGTGGTGTAGGTTGATTGAATAATCACAGACATGAGTACGTAATCCAGTCTGTTTGGTGAAATGCACAATTTCCCTATAGAACCCCGTTAATGTATATTATTATTAGCTTTTGAGTGCAAATTGCAATTCCCAAGATGGTCTGGGTTGTAAATTGCTTTGCCACACGATGTATAAATACTGTTATACCTGTAATTAACAACCAGTGTTGTCACATAAACAATGCTTGCCAGCTTTAGAGCGCCAAAAAAGGCGTGGTTATCATTTGCTACAAACTCGTGCAATATCTGTTTCTCATTGCAAATGTTCTGAGGACAGATTATGATCAACAGCAGGATTGTAATATATCGGTTGCTTGTACGGCAAGATAAGAGTGAACATGTTTTAGAATCCACTGCAATAACTCCTCGGTAAACTACCGGTGCTCACACAATCGATCGCCTGTCTGTCATTCCGCATTAGGTGCGGCGGTAGAAATGTCGCTGTACACTATACACCCATATTGGTTTCTATTAATGTTATTTTAACTTACTACAAACCTGCCAGCAGAGGTAAACATATACGAATAGGCTACACAATAGTTGAGAGGAAACAACACATCAACACGCTTTATCACATATCAGTTTATTATTCATGATGAATTTGTGTAAATTTTGTGAAGAGACTGTTGTGAAATTGTTCTTCAAACGCATACTGTAGGCTTGCTGCAGTCGCATATAACTGTTTCCGCACAGGAACCGTACAGCAACTAATAACTGGCACAGCAACAACAGTAACAATTCCGGCACATTAACAATTTTGATTGATTGATATAAAAAATGTTCTCATGTCGGTTATTCAAAAATATCAGAAGTGTCGCTGAAACAAAAAAATATTCCAGTCTTAAAATCTTTCAAAAAAGGATCAAAATCTGGACTGTTCTTATTAACATTTAACGTTCAGCATGAGAACATACCTCAAATAGAATATGACATCTCCACGGGACACGCATATGGGTTAATATGTGGCTTATATAAGAGCTCCAGAGATGGGTCAAGTTGTTTTTCTTATACTAGAGTATCAATGTGGGGTCCAGGTCTTTGTTTGCTGGGGAATTATTTTCGATTCGTACATTTTGTACATACAACTGACCCATACAGAATTGTAAGTAGTGGGTTTTCAAAGTCGTTTATAAGCAGGTCCCCATATTGGTTATAACTGGGAAAACACTCCCCAGATTCAGGAGGTGAACCAATATGGATAGCTATGGTTGCTGCTATCTGGAGAACTGGTCAGCCACATTAGTTGATTTTAAGAGAGAAAGAAGCTCTCCAATTCTGGAGATTTTTTTATTTATGAGTAGATCTTATATATCTGTTTAAGTCATTTAAATTTCAGAAAAAGTTTTAGCTGTCCATATCGGGATCTATTGTCGAGATGAAAAGGAATTTTTTACCCATACCCAAATTTGGATAGATGCCATTATTTTTAAATGACTTTGCTAACCCTTTCTTTATGTGGATACAGACAATCGCCTGTACATAATGTATCTGTGATATAAGATACACATATGTACTCATGAAAGCGCAGGGTGACCTCAGAATTCACACAAAGCATGTGCGATCGAAAAGGAAAAAAGTTTTAGTCTCAAATCCTATTAGTGCAATGTGGGGAAAAACTAGGTTAAGATAAAAAGCTTCAGCACTTCAGCTGTTACCAATCCCAAGTTATAAGCTTCTATTGTTCGAAAAACACATTTTCGAATTTTCACGAGCATTTCTCAGCACGTTTCTAGAGGTTGTATCTCGGCTAATCCTTTTTGTGTGTTGATTTTTTGCACAAAAGATAATTGTAATGGAGTTTCATCAAAACCCGAGCAGGAAACCACTGGCTGATTTGACATGGACTTACCAATTTGTATTTGTCCCTCTCTGCTGCTACAGGAAGTAAAGGTTGGCCCTCTTCACCATTGAGCTGGCATCTTCAGATGTGAGTGAAATAATTTAACATGCCGCGTTAAAACTCAAACGAACACGTTTTGGTGTTTTCAAAATGTCATGTGGTCGCGGGGAGACACTATATATGTCGACGGTATTAAAATCGAATAAGTGTATATGTTAAAATACAGGGATTAACTAATATATGTCTTTCTGACCCAAATGAACGTGCTTTGGGGAAGACATTGATTCCAGTTTGTACACACTCTATCTGTCTTATTTGCTCCCTTATCCCTCATCACTTATCCAACCGAATGTTGAATCTGTAGGTATTGAAGTTTCGGCAATTGCATCACAACACCATTCTGCAAATAATCTTGCATAAGTTGAATCCTTCTTCTTTGCTGATGGTCGTCCTGTCAAACAGTATCTTTGGCTGTTATGTGTATGGCCTCTATCTTGTGAAACCTGACAGTTTATAACAAAACAGGAGAAATATTATTACAATATACATAAAAAACAATATGATCTGAGTGAACTTTGATGAGAATTAATAATTATTTTTGTTTGTTTGCGCTGATACATTTGACAAAAGAATGTGATACGTTTACCAAAGCTTCGAGTACAGTCATCCCCTTGCTTTCTATGGCACCCTATTTTATTGGCTACAATTGACAAATCAATACATCCGTATATAACAATAGAAGGCAGAGTGAATGCTCCATAGCGTTGTATGTGCGTCGTCATCAGAGAATACACAGACAATGCAATCCAATTGACCATCATTTATAGCAGAAACCATTGATTAGTTGAGCCCACATGGTTCAGTATACAATGATGGTATACGGCACAGTAGACAGGTAACTGAACAATCATTCTAAGAGACCAGACAGGGCCTAATCCCACCGTCAGTTATTTCACCATTAGTGATATTTATGATGGGCTATTAATTTTTTATATCATTGCGCAAAAGGGATTCTGATGACAATTTGGGAGAACTAAGATTTATTTACATTTGCTTCAAATGTAGATTAAATGAGTAGGCTCGTGTAAGCATGAAAGTCTATCGCTTCAAGACTTATATGGGTATTCATCTAGTAACTTAATCGACAATGTGCTGACTGTAAATGTGCAGATATAACCATGGACGGTGTTATATATTCTTACCCGCTGAGTGTAACGTTATATCTACACATATACATAATAAGGAGCGTAGCTAAGCGGTATTAACCAAAGAATAAAGACCACTGTTATTTTTATTGTTTTATCAGCTCCATGTCTTCACAGAATCGATCTATAAAGAGTACCAACAATTCTTATTAATATAAAAACAAATCGCTTATATTTTAGAAATATTTACTTTTTCTGCAATGTTGGCCACTGTTTTCCGTCTCCGATTGCACTGACGAATTTGACACGATAGTATACAAGGCCTGAAAATATTATTTGAATTATTTACAGGGCAAAATGAAATGCCTTTGTCTCAGTCATTGCGTAAATGAACTCTCTGAGGATTTCTGTTCGTTATATTAACACACACTCTACTGTCTTGTCATCAGCATTATTTGTCATTGACAGCCAATTGTCACAAGTTAATCATCGGCGAAGATGTGAATGGATGATTGTGAACTACGGTTCCGTTCCTCACTTCAGTGACAGAAATGCTATTGATCAGTTGTTTATTTATTAATTCCTCCAGGCAATATAATACATCAGTGGAACAACGGGCGGAATCTGGTTGTGGCTCTGCAATCAACGTAAGTCACGTTCATGCAAGAGTGTTAATATGATTGGCGGACCGGTATGTCCGTTTTCTTACTACAAGCACTCACCTAAACTATATACTGATTGTCTTTGTCTAGAGAGACACACATCCAGTAACCCATATGTTTATAATTCAGCCAGTTTTCTGATGTGAAAATACTCTCCCGATACTAAGTGTGGAAATGTCACAATATGACAAACATTATAGATATTTATTATTTACATGCCAATGAAATATCATGATTTTTCTTAACGCAGAAAATTGATATTTCAGTGCAGTATAATAAACCATTTTGCTATTACTCTCAGAACTTTAACCCTGTCCGGACTTTAAGACCTTGCTTGACTGAGGAACTGGCAAACGAAAGTTACACTCAATAAGCCAGGCATTATAATATTACTAATTCTGGACAACAATTGCGCGGCAGTAAAGAAATAAAGCACAAAAATATAAAGGAACATTAACAAAGAAAGAAAGAAACAAACAAACAAACCAATTTGCACTGATACATATTATTCAATTCGAATACGTTTCAGCGTTGGTTGGTCTGTCTGTTGTATACATGTAGATGGTGAATTTTGTGGGGTATGAGAATCCTAAACCAATGGACACTGATACAATTGCATACTCAATAATACAAAGAATCAAAGATAACACAAAGACATGCCAAATACAAGTTAATTTGATATGACATTAAATAAAAAAAAACCTGTATGTGCCTACATGTTCCACACTGGGTAAAAGCCATTAAATATATCTGGAACAGTCAAAGACACACAGTATATACAGATGTAACTCTTAACAAATCAATGTAGACATGTGCAAGGGCCGATAACATAACTGAATGACCCGGATAACAGCTTGGAGGCACTTGAATAATACACAGGTAATCTCCAGTTATCCACAAATTTTCTAAAACTATGCTTGACTCACACAAAATATTTGAAGGACACTTCTGAAAAAATGACAAAAAATATCATCAAAAATCAATTAGATTATTCCCTGTTATGATATTAAGATTCTATAGCAATGACATTCACGTGAAGGCAAAGGCGAAAAAGTATGTCAATCAGATACAAAGACCGACCAAATTATATAATTAGGAATGGTTATTATATCCATTTATTGTAGTTATGGTGTTTTTATCTAAACTTATTGTTCGTATATGTGTTGCCATCCGCCGAGTTTAAATCTACATTGATGAAGTTTATTTCTAAATAATACACATTCGTTGTTTTATCTTTGTTCCTGCCATCTAGTTAAGGGTAGTTCATTTGAGGAGTAGAAATTCTGTGTTTACTTAAAACTGGAGGAATGTAAGCTTTCCATCGTTATCAAAAGAGCTCACGGTTTATGGATGTGTTAGCTTCAATCATTGTTAGAATAAACTGCCGTTATATATGTGAAATACACTTAATGACTGGGTAAAACGCTACAATTTAATTCATTTGGCAATAAAATCAAGTAATTGATCGGAATATTGACATTGAAAGCTTAAAGCGGTATTTTGTGTTTTGAACCATTTCAAATTCAAAAAAATATTTTTTTTCTGATGAAATATGGTTATATATAAAGCAGGTGTTCCACGCAGGATTTTCTCACACTTTTTCGGTGGTTTATTGATTGGTTAGTTTAAATTCTGTTAATGCAGGTATCAACATTACCATGTTAACTAGCCTAATTAAATTTCATTAAATTTCAGTGCATCATCTCCAGTGGGCTTTACTTGTGAAGTTACAATACAGATATACTGTTTCGGTTGTTATTGTTATGAGCTTTTGCTTCCGAGTATCACGGCGGCGCAACAAAGCAGGAGACAGACTTAATTTGTCCACTATGTTAACAAGACATGCTGATCAAATACACATATATCCGGACAAGCTACTACAACTACTATGGCTTGCAAAATACTTCTATGACATAAAAGCATCCATCGGTTCATATTGCTTTACGTACCACGATGAAAAGGAATAATCAGGACTTCACAAAGAGTAATAACAGACCTATAGTTAATGTTCACAGGGAAGTTCATCTACATTAAAATGTTAAAACATTCTGTAATGCTAAAGAACACTGTGTGTTTCATGAAACTGAATGATTGACGTTCCAAAGCAACTAGGCTATATGTATCTACACACTAACTCTTTCCGCCACTTTCTTTAAAGAACCTGTAAAATCAAATGTTTCAAAATCACAGAGGATATACCCAGGCTTAATAGTCGGCCTACATATGATGCTAAAAAAGCCTTTCTAAGGGGGTCATTAGATAACCGTTACAATGCTCAGTACATTCCGCGTTCATTATTGAGCCTTTAGGCAGTTTCAAATAGTTTAAAAAGATCCTTTATAAAAAGGTCATATGTCGAATCTTGAAAAGTTGCTACTTGGAAGCAAAAGGAAGAACCTAAAACGGTTCAATCGGGGGATTGCATTTCCTGAGATTGCATGCACCGTTATACAATAAAATTATGTTTGTATTACTCGGGTAATTATCCCAATAATATTGCTTACTCGAGGCTTTTGTACCTGTATTAATTGAGATAGGCACTATTTTTGGTAAACAATACAGGAGAACAGCCGATGCGTTAATGACTTTTAGGGTGAACTACACATCACTCACTTCTCATACTAATGAGCCACATAGTTTGATATCGGTA
>JARFOD010041126.1:0-10245 GCA_031763545.1 Mopalia muscosa | reverse complement strand
ATACTGGCTTAGGCACAAGACGGAAAATCAAATCGTGAATCTGTCCCCTCTTAGACTCTTCTCTTCAAACTATCTTACCAGTGTGGGCGTCAAGATCCATTCATGGATCTCTTGTCTTAAGAGTCGACCATGATTCTCACGTGTCGTCATTAGGGGAGTTCACCAAGTGACTGGTATCCATAAAAACCTGACTGCCATTTTGTTATTTGTCAAGATCTAATAATCCTTTGTGTATCTCCGGTATGGAGATGTCATTATCCATCACAGACTGTTCCGAATGGAGTTCCCCCTATCTATGTCACAACTCAAATTGACTTGTATGAAATTTCGCAAGTTTGAAAGTGAATAAAATAAATTCTAAAAGTCCAAAAAATATAGCATTTATTTTACAGATAGTGTACAGTATTATCTTTGTAATTCTGTCCCCATTTAACACTCATTTGGGAATACCTTTAAGACAATAAAAGCAAGACCGTATTTTTTAATATTATTTTTATTCTCAAGTAAATACAGTCATAAGGAGACAGTGAGCTTCTTGTTTCCCTGTTACTCTCTGATTTAAGTCGCAATATGAAGCAGATTGTTTGTTATGTCTTGTTGTAGTCCCAGCCGGTGTTTGTCGCCTGTGTGCTAGTTTGCAGGCCAATACATGTAAAAGTTAATTAATATAGCACAGACCAGGGTGAATTCTGGAATACTTTGTACACATAATTTGTGTGAAATACACCAATAGGGCATCAAAATTTGTAGTCCTGTGCTATTGGGGAGAATGGACAGAACAGTGTCTCCTCAAGGTTATGCAGCGGGTGGTTGGAGAGAGCTTCATGTTGCTCTGGTGCTCTCAGAGCTAAAGGGGAGCAGGAAGCCGATCTGTTTGTGGCGTCTGTATTGCGTCCTGTTGTTGTCGTCCTGTATTTTTCCCGTCCTGTCTTTGTTGTCAGTGGTGTCGACGGTGGTTTCCTTCACCCATTGGGCTGGCACGTCGTCATATAAGTGAAATACCCTTGAGTATAAACCCCAATCAAACAAACAAACAAATATCATTTTGATGCTGTGATGGACTGGCGCCATAGTAGTGAAATAGCATTAAGTATGGGGTCAATCACCTTATCAAATTAACAAACCAGGCATTCGTAGTACAAGAACAATGGAATAGCTCTAAAAAAGGGTGAGAGAGCTAGGTCGTCAATTCTTAATAGGCTGCTAGTTTACACTATGCCTTTGCTTAAGTTTAGGCTTTATTCTTTGCGATATTGTACAATTTTCACCAGAGGTTGTCATGTATTTGCACTCGAAGCCAACTAACTTATCTTGTAAGTTATTCTCTAACGATCCTCTTTCTAAACCAGACAGTTATCTTGTGAATGTAATTACACAGTCTGAAAGTTATTGTTATGCTTCCAAGTAAGTATTCAAAAAGACTAAAATATACATGAACTAACGTTGTGCGAGAATAGCAACCACACCAGACTACCTATGTTTACAACGGACACGTAGTTATGTTATTGGCATCTTTAAAACGAATCTGAAGATCTCCATTATAAAGAAATAGGTATTTAAAAAACGTGGCGATTTGACTTCACCTTGTTTAACACCACATAAATGACTAAGTTCGTCAGGTTTGTGTGTTTGTTTGATTGGGGTGTAATGTCTTACTCAAGGGTATTTCACTTATATGAAGGTGCTGTATCTCAATGAGAATTGAAGCCAAGACGTGAAGTATTTCCGTAATGCTGGAAAGTTATTTTCCTACAATGCTAAGTTAAGACAGCATAGCTGCTCTTGAATTAAACTGTCCTTACTGGCTATTTAATTAAAATGTCAATTAAACTCTCCTTATCCAGAGGTCCGGTTTTCCCAATGGAACACCGATGATCCACCGGTAAGCTTAGTATATTATAAGGTAAATCAGAATAAAACTCTAGAGAGCCCTAATGTCCCGTGGAATGTTCATACTAAATACCCTCTAACTGTGATATTAAAGTGCATATTATTACATTTAATTGACCATGATATTTATCTCTGATTCTCTTAACTGCATATTGCATACAAAATATCGTAATGTACTTCAACAATAAAAACACACACTTGTGCATTATGTTGGAAAGAAATATTCCTCAATTGCTAGGTAAAGGTATAATTGTCATACTTGAAACATACTGTCCTGCGATTTTTAGCTGTACAGGCTGAATTGTTAAAAAGCGAAATACGTAGACTGTGTATAAAATATACTTAACTATAGAGCAGAAATGACGAAAAGCTGGATATATTATAAATAGTTCAGTTAAAAAAGGTTCACCTACCTTTCACTAGATCCACAACCACCATCGTAATTATCAAAACAGAATGTTGAAAGTCGTTTGAGTCAGTGGTAATATATTATTTGCCAGAGAAACCTTAACGCTGCTATTCTTGAATTCACCAAAATAATTTCCCGACAACGTTATTTGTAATGTTCGCTGATGTTGTCAAGAAATCACGTGATGGCACAATGTGAAAGCCAAGTCGCGGTTTTGGGAATAGAATAACACAAAAGACGTCAAAATGGCTTGCGTAATAAATCAAACAGAAACCAAAAAAAGCTGTTGTTTACTTGATTCAAGAATGTGCTTTTAAAGACTTCTGTAGCCTTTCCAACTACTGTCTGAATCACGTACAGTGTTAAAAAGGTTTCTAAAAAAATCCCACACAACTACCGGCATTTGCACAATTGTTAACGAAAACACCAGTAGGGTAAACCTTATTACAAATATGTCGATGCTGGATTAATGAAGTAAAGGTCAACAAAGTAATCCAAAAGCCCTTTTACGAACATAGGCTGACTGACGTAAATATTATCCAATGCTAGTACTCAGTTATAAATTAAACAACAACGCCACTGTTCACTTGGATGGATTCATTGGAAAACGATTACAAAAGCCTGATAAAAATGATGTTACACAGTCAACGGACACTTCTCCGATTAAACATAGACCACAAACGGTTTTTTGTCTCTACAATGTGTGAATGTTTCCACCTTACATCTCGGTGCTTACAGATTCACACAAGGGACAGTTATATTCGTGGGATAAATCACGACTTAAATCCGATACATATTGTGTGCATATGTACGTCAAAATACATCAATAACGGAGGCACATCAGCTAGGTTAAACTCCTTTCAACCAGCGAGAAAGACTCTAAAACTTCACTTTGAGCGCCCACTCAGTTAGACAGAAACCTATAGCCTGGTCGATACGGCAGAAGCTTTGTGTGATTCGCGAAAAACAGATCGTATCAACACAGTGCGTGCTAAACGGTTCAATAAGAAGATAGAAATCAAGAGTGAAGTCGGTGGAATGAGAATGCGTATACACTTACACAGAATTAGATACAAGCATACGAAGTCAGACCCGTAACGGCTTATCTTCAAGTACAATCGTACGTCAGTTCGTCATAATTTCTGGTAATTGTATTTGTAACAATTGTTAGTCTCTTTGAACTTACATGGATGCCAGTAAATCGACACATGGATAGAGAAATATAAACAGACGTGGTAAACCTTTACAGGCCTATAATTTTTCTTAGAGATAAAGTAAGTCCTGTTGTATCTACATTCAACTGTCTAAAGCTCTATTGTGTCAGTGCCTCTAAAAAAACTTTAAATGAGGAGACGATGCAGTTCTTACCAAGTAAATTTAGGCTAATTGTCATGCCACTCACATGACGGAAAGCCAACCCGAGGCGTGGTGGAAACCACCATCGTAGCAACTGGCAACAAAAAAAAAAAGACAAGACAGAGCAAGTACAGAACAATCGCAGAACGTAATGCGAAGGCAGATCGGCTTCATGTTTCCGCTTACCCGGAGAGCTCCCTTTTAACCATCAGCGTCTTGACAATACAATACAATACATGTGCGGTTTGACAAGATACTCTCGTCAATAGAATGGTCTCGGACTGATATTTTCATGGGTTCACACACAACGGTAATAGTCGATCTCTTTAGGAGGGTCAATCCCATCATAGATTCCAAAACTGAGTTAGCGACAAACGGATGAGTTTTGTTGAATCATCGTGTTTGACGTCTGTTGTGGCCGTTTACGAACTCCACAATAGCTTTGCCCCGTGAGGGAGCGGATGGGCCATGGCCCTGCAGAATACTCCCTCGGCTTCATCGGTCGATCTTAAGAGGCGAGAAAAGAGGTTGCTTTCTGCTGGCCTGGTGTTCGCAGAGCTAAAGGGTAACGGGAAGCAGATTTGTTTGTCATGTTCTGTATTTCTGTCCGTCGTCATATAAGTGAAATATCCTTGAGTACAACATTAAACTCCAGTCAAACAAACAAACAAAACAAACAAGGGTTCGAGTCCACCTGTCGACCATCAGGTATATGAGCGAGTCACATGTTGGGGCTCCGGCTAATAGTCTTGAGCAACTGTCCCCTGTACATAATAAAGTTTATGATGAAAAATATTAAACTGGTCAGTGATAGTCATTAATTCAACAAAAGGATCTGTCTAGCACTAAACAACCAAGAAAAGTGTCTGTTTGATATACCTGATGATGACCTGAGATGAAATTGATATGTTGTCTTTGAATTCTTCACTAAGCTGACAAGTTCATATAAAAAGTCACATATTTTAGGATAAATATCATGAATATTGTAGGTGCTGAATCAAACGATCATGTGCCAAAGGTTGCCATGCAAATAATAAAAGGTTGGTTTTGGACTAACCATAGTCTAATCTTGTCAGTTATCCAATAATGTTATTACTTCTAGCCTGTGAACTTTATCAAACTTGATATTTCAATGGATATTTTTTTGTATTTGAATTTTAGGCTGTGAGATGCACTACCATAAATATTGTATCAAGAATTTGGAGGAGTGTATTGGGAAAAAAAAGAAGCGTTTAAGTAATTTTATCAGGAAACCAAGTAATGTGAACAACCCAGCAGGTTAGAGATTTGATAAATTAACTAAGTATCTCTTTTTAGTGAAATGCTTTTACAAAAGAATATGGGCACAATAACTCATTAACTATTCACTGATTGATTACATTTGACCTAAATATCTTTTCATGAAATCAGAAAATTTGTCATTCATTTTATAAATACATGCCCAGTTACTATATCTTGTATTTGAATAATTTTAATTTTGCATGCTTCCAATGTTGAAATACTTTTTGAATCATAGGACAATGAGTAGAAATTGTAAATAATTCACAGGTATTGATAAAGATCTTGTTTTCACAGGAATTTTTCATCTTTTTCACTAATGGAAATCCTGTTAATAGCATAAAGAAAAGAGTAAGTGCAGATCAGTTGAATAGTATAGTGTGATTAACATTGAGATGATATTTACTGTTTCAGCCAAAGAGACACCTAAAATGCAAGAAGATAAATCTGATACACCTCCTCTGTTTGAAATAAAACCTCTTCAAGATGAAAAAGATCCAGACTTATGTGAGTTTCTTTTTTACATATATTAGAAAATATATATAAGTTTCTTTTTTACATATATTAGAAAATATATATAAGTTTCTTTGTTACATATATTAGAAAATATATATAAAGTATTATTCTTTTAATTTTGTAGACGCTTCAAATGCACTATTCTTATCAATTTAATATTTTTTCATTAGAACCAATATATAGATAAAGGTCTGCACTCAGAGATATAATAATAAGACATTTTATTGTTTTGATGATCTTTTATGACTATTTGGTAAAAAAACAAATGACCTCATTTAATCTGTTATTAACATTTGCAATTTGAGTTGTAAAGCTTTATGTCGAACTTGAATGTTTATTTATCATAGACCGACTGAAGGCACAGGGGCATTCTGTTGGGAATCTAGTAAAGATATATGAGGATCCGTCAGGACTTAGCCCAGAGACTGAACAAACACCAGCAACCAAAAAGTTTGTAAAATATATCTTTTTATTATTCTTATTGATTCTTTTAAGTTACATTATTTCATCAAACTGTTTCATCTCATTCAAGTGAAATACTCTTTGAGTATGACATTAAATCCCAACAAATCATATAGTTATACTATTGATACTCCCTCAATGGAGTCTAGTTTTGAGTTCAATGTTTAATCTCAAATTTTGCCTTGTATTGACTTTGTTTATGTTCTGTTCTGTAGGAAAGGCTCAGAAATAGGTCGTTCAGAGAGTATGAAAGGACGGGGAGATCAGGTTGGTATAATATTCTCATCTTTTACAGACACTCTGTCAGAGATTCGCTGTTAGAGAGGGTCAGCAACAAGTAACAGCCATGAAGAAAAATCTGTTTTATTATTGGCCATGTGTAAATGGGTAACTCTTGGGTTCATCACCCATATGTATATGTTACACCCTACTGCTATAGTCTCTGGACTCTTAATGATGCACCCCCGTGAGGGAGCGGGTGGGACATTGCCCTGCAGAATACTCCCTCGGCTTCCTCGGTCGATCGTAAGAGGCGAGAAAAGAGGATGCTTTCTGTTGCCCTGGTGTTCTCAGAGCTAAAGGGTAACGGCAAGCAGATTTGGTTTGTGATCTGTATTTTTGTCCGTCGTCATATAAGTGAGTACGACGTTAAACACCAATCGAACAAACAAACAAACTTAATGATGCTAATTATATATTAGATCCATTTATTGATATATTCTAAGAATAAACAGACTGTTTGAATGGGATACATGATTTCACTAACGATTAAAATCAATTGCTCAGGCTAAGATAACAGCTTATATTTATTGTAATATAAAAAAAATCTTGTAGTTTCAATAAAGAAGGAAATAAAGTGAGGAGCTATGAATGTTTGGATTGTATTAGGGAAAGTCAAAGAGAACCCCTTTTTCTTAAGGGACTGATTAACAGTAAAAACGAACTTGTGTGGAACACACATTGTAATTCTGTAGTCCTACAGATTTTGCTGCCTTGAAATTAAGCTATTAGGTAGCTTTATTACTTTAATTGCGTTTATGTTTTATGAAAATTATTTTTATATCAGTTTTATTTTTGTGAAACAAATAGCATATTTTTTTTTCTTTCATTCCAGCGTCATGAAAAGAGTAGTGCAACAAGACGAACAAAAAGGTATGCATCTAACCATTTGCTAATAATGGAATGATAAATATCACGGATATCTCTACTATTCTGTACTAGCTAATGTGTTTGCATTATTCAGCCTACTATTCCTGTTATCAATGTATTATACATACATATTTATATTTAGCATGAACCAGTTATGCATGGTGATTCTTTAATAAACTATTTGAGCACTGGTACAAAAAACAAACACATTTTAAGTTATTGCTGCAGTTTTAGTTGATATTAAGTCACTATTTCCCCTTTTTTTATGGCAAGGCAATATGTTTTTACATGAGGTAGTTTTTACAAAAATCTGTTTATACATTGCAAAAGTTACACTGTTATTTGTTTTCTGCATGACCAGACCTCATGAACTCAGCTATACAGATATTCGGTAAGACATTTCTATCAGCTAAGCCATCCATTCTCACACCTCTAATGCTGTAGCTTCTAAACAACCTGCATTAACACGTGTCAAATGTAGGCATTCCACAAAGATATACTATTACAAGATAAAGCTGATCAACGTCACTATGCATTTAAGTACACTATAGATAAGTTGAGCAGTTTTACATAACTATTAACAAACAGAATTGGATTGCTTATCTGTAAGCTGACTAGACGCCAATAAAACATTTAATTTAGATGTTGTGTGGTTGTGGGTCGGGCCTGGGTGATGTAGCTGATTGACTCCAGGGCCCAGTTGTTCAACGGATATAATTCTTAAACCAACGAATCAAATCAAATCTCAGGATATACATTTTGCTTAATTATAACCAGTTTGTATGAAAAGAATGATTACCATTTTTTAAAACGTTTGCAATGTAACTCTTTGCAAACATTGTATATCATACCTTCTGAAACCTTAATTTTGATTTTGTTATTTCATTGATTTATTTGTAATTTATCTGCACAAACAGATTGTGCTAATAACATCAAGGTCTGTTCTTAAGAGCTTCACGACTGAAATAACCTGAAGCACAACATAAAACTGAATCAAACAAACTATCAAGATTTTTTACAATCATTTGAAAGCAGAATTTAAAAAATTTGAAATGTAAATAACAGTCCGTCATAATTAGTGCAATTTTAATGAAAGATATTAACACTGTACTTGTGGTTTTATCTACTTTTTGCCGTTGTGGTTCTTATGGTTTTCATTCTTCAGTTGAACAACTGACTCCTGATGTAGATTGGTGGTGGCCTGTATATATGTATCTATTTTTGTCAGTCTTTTAAACTTCAAACTTCTCAACCAGTGTATCGTCTGATGTAAACAAAGCTCAAGGTGTTCTGGTTCAGATCTTGGGAGGGTCCTTTCCATACCTACTGCCACATTATAATCTATATATATATATATATCCTCTCACATGCCCCTATCTATGTTTAACCTATGCAGTCACTCTCGTAGAAGATAGTAACATAAACTCTACTCACAGAAAACAGCATGACTGTAGAGGACAATTGTAGTCGTAGCACTTCTGTCCAGATATAACATGTAACGTAACAAGAGTAACAGTATAATTTCTCTATGTTTGTGGATTGTTATGATAAAAGAACTTTGATGGGATGAAAATTCGGGGTCATCTGCTCAGGAATTCAAAGCACTGGCCTTGCTACCCAGACCTCAGTTCGAATCCCAGCCGAGATGAGCTTAACAAATTTCTCTGCAATAAAAATATGAGTACTTGCTGGCAACACATTTGTTCATAACCAGAATCTCTGACATAAACATTGGCTAAACAAGCAGCCACAAAGTAGGTGGGTGCTGTGTTCTAACACCTGCTAAATCCATAACATCCTAATTTCTACTTTTTTTTCTGTATGTCAATTCATGCGACAGTGGTGTTATCGTACAGTAAGGCATAGACATCATTATGGAGATAAGCAGTTGCTGAGCGAGTGTAAAAGCTGTGTGTTACCTAGATATAGAACGCTTAGTTATTAACATGACATCAGAGTTTGTTTGTTTTGTGTTTACTCTAAGATGACAACTATGTACGTTGTAGTTATAATGTTTATGAACACTATTGTTACTTTGCATATGTGAACATTCTTATTTTGTTGATATTGATATTCTCTTTGCTTGTCCTGTGGGCGGTTGGAGGCAGCTAAAGGGGAACAGGAAGCCGATCTGTTTGTGGTGTCTGTATTGCGTCTTGTTGTTGTCCCGTCCTGTCTTTGTTTGTTGCCAGTGGTGTAGAGGGTGGTTTCCTTCACCCATTGGGCTGGCACATCGTCATAAAAGGGAAATACCCTTGAGTACAACGTTAAACCCCAAACAAACTTTGCTTGTCCTTGTTCGTTATTTTCTCCACAACCAAGATACTTTTTCTCTTAATCTTCTTTAGTTACAAAAATAATCATGTATGAGGGAAAAAAATGTTTACTAAAAAAGTTGTTCACAGTTCAATATTGTGCTCATCATTTAAGAGGGCTCTATTTTAAATTTACCAGAAAGATTTCAACATTTTATCACTTGTGAAAAGAAAGAGTGTTTTGCCCATTCTGTACGTGTCCTGTTCTGAAATAAAGGTATCCATTCATTCATATTAGTGTTTAAATGTATCCATGTATGTTACTTTGTTTAATAGTGATGTTGATGTAGATGAGACATTGAAATCTTTAAACAACTCCGGCAGCTCTTCTACCTCCAGTCTTTCCACAAGGTCAGTAAATCCTCATCTTTAAATATGCCAGCGGGCGGTTGGAGGGAGCTTCATGTTGCCCTGGTGCTCTCAGAGTTAACAGGGAACAAGAAGCCGATCTGTTTGTGGTGTCTGTATTGTGTCCTGTTGTTGTCATTCTGTATTTGTCCCGTCCTGTCTTTGTTTGTTGCCAGTGGTGTTGAGGGTGGTTTCATTCACCCATTGGGCTGTAATATAAGGGAAATACCCTTGAGTAGGACGTTAAACCCCGATCAAACAAATTAAATATGCCATGGTGCTTGGTTGTGAGGAAACTTCCTGTTGCCTTGGTTAATTTTCTCCTTGTATTTTGTAAAACTCATGTATTGTAAGGTCAAATACCTTTTAGTGTGACATTACGCCTCGGTTAAACAACTTTTTTCAAAAAGGGAAGCTTGTTCACCATCGAGTTTCAGCCCCGTGGGGGAGCGGGTGGACCATGGCCCTGCAGAATACTCCCTCGGCTTCCTCGGTCGATCGTAAGAGGCGAGAAAAGAGGTT
>JARFOD010041115.1:0-10246 GCA_031763545.1 Mopalia muscosa | reverse complement strand
ACCAAAGAGAAAGGCACTGCTTAACTACAGTGGGTAATCACGACTGGAAGAACATCTCAAAATTGTTCATTTGCATGGATTTAGTCGTGATGACATCGATGCCACGTCAGCTTGGCGAAGACGCTTCCTTACACCTGTACTGCAAAGTAAAACAAAAAAGTAAATACATCTAATATTTACTATGCAGACAGTAAATATGTATTTAACAAAGGCAATTTTCAAGTTATCGCCATTACGTTCGACTCTACAAATATTGTAACCAGCATTATTTATAATTTAATGAGGTAACATAAAAAGACTCTTTTATCCAAGTTGTTTTTCTTCAAATATATCATTTAGGCTTTAATTGAACGTGATCGACTTAAATCGATTCCAGAATGCTTTTTATTGAATGTTTTCCATCTAGCAAGAGGGCAGCTTATTTCGACATTCTTTTGTTCAGCGTTCTGTCTCTGCATATCTGACCTATGCTATTGCTGTTCATAGTTATCTGCAATCAAAACATAAAGATTATTAATTTGTGTTTTCAATGAGATTCAATAGGGATGGTACATTTTCCAACATGATGGTTAGACAATATTACAGCCTAATACCAGGTTGGTATCCTAAGCCTTGAAATGGTTGGGAGTTGTTTTTTGTCATCTTTGCCGGGATGTTTCCTGAGGTTATGTAGTTATCTATCTACGCTATCAAATGTATTGAGCTTTTATTTTATCAGAGATATACTGCGCCTATGCAATTAGAGATACAGTGGTTCTATGTTAACAAAGATACAGTTCGTCTATGCTATCATAGATAAAATGCGTCTATGTTACCAAATATACAATGCGTCTATATCATCAGTGATAGAATGCGTCTATGTTATCAGATATACAATGCGTCTATGTTGTCATAGATACAGTACGTGTACAGTATGTTATCATTGACACAGGGAGTATATGTTATCAGAGATACAGTGTGTCTACGTTTTCAGAGAAACAATGGGTCTATGTTATCAGTGATACAATGCGTCTATGTTATCAGTGATACAATGCGTCTATGTTATCAGAGATACAGCGCATCTATTTTATCAGTGATACAATGCGAATATGTTATCAGAGATACAGTGTATGTGTATTGTCAGAGTTACGCTGCCTCTACATTATCAGAGGCAGAGCATCATTATTTGACCAGAGATAGTGCATCTATCTTATCAATGGTAATTGTCTATATGTTATCAGATTCATTTCAGTGCCTCTATGTTATAAGATATAGATTGCCTGTATCTTATTGTGTCAATGTCTTATTTATCAGTGGGAAAGCGTCTATATTATATATTACATAACATCTACGCTATTGCAGGCACACTGACACTATGTTATGAAAGATAATCAATGGTACGTTGTATTATGTTATCAGAACTACAGAATGTTTAAGTCGCCGGAGGTAGGGTCTACATAGCCTTTTTGTTATCATCTGTACGTTATCATTTGAATGTATCGTAAAAATTTAGTTGTTTTGTTGACGGTAAACACAGTGGCTATCTTTAGAGTGATTACTCACTAGCTATTGCTTATTCTGAAACCAATCATGTTTTGGTTCAGACAGATAAACTGGTCAAATACTGTGTCTCACAAGATCACCTAAATGGCCAGACATACTTCAGTAAGTAGTCCAAACGACCGTAGGGTATTTCCAGGCGTTGGTTCACACTACCATAATCCATCTCTTCGATTAACTTTATATTCACTTTTGTCGACCTGCCGGATACACGATTGTAGTCGTATGTTGTATAGGATTTATATAACCACTTAGGCACACTTGGTTCACCAACGTTGGGTCGCCGCTGGCATGCCAATGTTGACCCACTAAGCAAAAATAAGTTGGCCCAATGTCGCCGAACCATTGTTGGCCTAACGTTGCCATGTCATCATTGGCCCAACGTTGGCATACCATTGTTGGCCCAACGTTGGCATGTCATCGTTGACCCAATGTTAGTATTCCACCGTTGAGGCAACGATGGTATGCCAACGTTCGCCCAACATCGGTCGGAACTAGAGTACTATGATGTACCTGACTTGTGACGTAACTACTCATAATATACTGTTAAAAGCAAAAGATCATAAATTTACTTTTCGGTTAGTCAAAAGTTTTACAAAAATTCCGAACTATGTTAACTCAAAAGTGCCAAGAAAGTTGGCGTCCCAATAATACAGTGCAATGCTAACAAAAATTATCAAGACAAATAAGTTGATTTTATAAAGTAAGTTGGTTCGATGTCTCAGTCACAGGACGTTAAAGGGTTTTTTCGAACAGCCTCTGCAATAATATAAAACGTTTTAATACAGACACATGATACACATAAGCTGTGGAAAAACAACGCCTAATAGATGAGGGCTAACGTTGCAATGTCTATAGTCTTGTCATTTGTATTATTTTCCAAAGCTATGCCATTAGAGCTGTTGTGAAAATTTGAGGTTAACTTGCCAACTTGCATACGACCTAACACATGCACGGAAACATTTTTGTACATAAAAGTATCATGATCAACCTGATAATTTTGATATGAAGGTAAATAATCTGGACTAAACAATTGGGGTTTTACAAGACATATTCTCACTGCTATTATGCGAAGGTGAAGACAAAATTCTTCTTGAAATATTATTCTTCGTCAAAAGGCAGGAGAGAGATGGCGGCGTGGGTAGACGGGCAAGTTTTCCTGGGAGGGCTCTCCCACTGATGGACCTTTGTCTGAATTTTCTAAATCGCTAGAGGATGGTGCATACTTCTTGTTGGCTCTGAGAAAAAGGTAGCAAATTATGCGAGAAGTATTCTTTCATAGTAGCCCCGTGAGGGAGCGCATAGACCATGGCCCTGCAGAATACTCCCTCGGCTTCCTTGGTCGTAAGAGGCGAGAAAAGAGGTTGCTTTCTGTTGCCCTGGTGTTCTCATAGCTAAAGAGTAACAGGAAGCAGATGTGTTTGTGATGTTCTGTAATTGTGTCCGTCGTCATAGAAGTGAAATACCCTTGAGTACGACGTTAAACCCCAATCAAACAAACAAACAAATCTTTCACAGTAATGCTATCACTATGATACATGGTATACTGCAACTCTAACTGTCCAAATAATGTGGCAGACATGTATTATTAGGAAGATATATTAAGATATATTAGCTTTAGGAGAGGATTTATTTACAGATCTTTATATAATGGCTATATATCTAAAGAGCATAATTAGGGTTGCTGACAATCTACAGGTTCAGGATTAAATAACAGGTGGCAGATGTGATTAGTGATAATCAACTGAACTAAAACAACACACACAGCTATAGGATAGTTATTGGCTCACAGTGTTGAATAATAAAACATTCCCATATCATTTGATAATGAACACCTCCATTGTTCCTTGGTATAAATAGCCAAACCTCATAACCTCATCACAGTCATTCACTGAACTTTTCTCCACTTTTACTCTATCAGATTATTTTGGAAGGTTTACATGTATAGGATATATATGAGGTATAGTACATGTATAAAAAACGGATGGTTCTGTCGAGAAAGCAGCATCTTACTGGACCCGAAGGCGTCATGTAAGGAACGAAGTAAAAATACATCTTGGCTCTATTGCAGAGGCAGCGGAGAAAGAGGCTTTTCAAATGCAGTATTCTGAGGACACCTTTGAAACAGACTTAAGTCTAGAGAATTTCCCAGAAATTGCAACAGCATTCCTCACATCTTGGACCAGAGCCAGAAGGTCCAGATGAAATCCAAAAGTCGCCACTACATTTTGACCCAGTCTACACTATGGATCATATGAACTTGGATAATATATACAATAGCCAAGACGAATCAGATTCAGAGGTTTCCAGTCGACAATGTCAGAAGGAAGATAGTTTAGCGGAAAGTCTTTGTAATTGGGCATTACAGTTTGGTGTGAACCTGGTTGCTTTGACATCATTGCTAACAATATCGAAGGTGTTCCATCCATCTTTACCAAAAGACGGTCGGACTTTACTAAGAACGAAACGATCTAGTGGAGTACAACATAAAGTTGGGGGTTCCTTTGAAATTCTTGGTGCATTTTATGACTTCCTTAGCGACCGGGAACAACAGATCGCTGATGGCTCAACATTAAATCTTCAGATTAATACTGATGGTCTGCCATTGTTTATTAGTTCAATGCCCAATTTTTGCCAACTTTAGGCATCTTGCAAGGATTTAACGACAGCAAATCACATGTACATGTGATAGGACTCTATTGTGGATCGACAAAAACTGAATCTCAGGAGAGTTTTCTTCAAGAATTTATATCTGACATCAATTTCCTGAAGAGAGGATCTCAGTTGAAAGGGAAACAAGTGCACATGAAGCTATCTGATGTGTGATGCACCAGCTTTGGCATTGGTACAAAATGTCAATTAACATAATGGTTACTACAGGCCGACAAAAATGTATACAAAGCGGTAAGTATGTTTCAAATAGGATGACATTTCCACAAAGTCATTCCCGGCTAAGAACAGATATTAAATTTGACCAAATGACTGATGAAGATCATCATCACGGCCAATCTCCATTTCAAAGGGCTACTATAGGGATGGTATACCAATTCTCTCTAGACTATATGCACTTGATTTGTTTAAGTGTCATGAGGAGGCTACTTACCTGCTATTTTGGTTCAACGACTATCTTCCAAGTTGGAGAATCTTAGAAAATTTATGCCACTGGAATTTGCCAGAAAACCCAGAGCACTAAGTGGTCCAATTGTTTTATTTGGAGTTGTGAAATCTACTGCTAAGAAGAAATTCACGTTATTGTGCCAACCAAAGGCCAGCGTTGGCGGCCGACGATGACCCAACCGTAAATACAGCCAACAATGCCAACCAAAACTCAACGTTGAGCCGAAGTTGGGAATTTACCATAAGCCAGCCATTAATTTGGCCAACTATGCCAACCAACACCCAGCGTTGGATCAACGTTGACGACCGACGATGACCCAGCCTTAAATACAGCCAACCATGCCACCCAAAACTCAACGTTGGGCCGACGTTGAGAATTTACCATAAGCCAACCATTAATTTGGTCAACCATGCCAACCAACACCCAGCGTTGGACCAACGTTGACGACCGACGATGACCCAGCCGTAAATACTGCCAACCAAAACTCAACGTTGTGCCGACGTTGGGAATTTACCATAAGCCAACCATTAATTTGGCCAACTATGCCAACCAACACCCAGCGTCGGACCAACGTGGACGAACGACCATGACTCAACCGTAAATACAGCCAACCATGCCAACCAAAACTCAACGTTGGACCGACGTTGGGAATCTACCATAAGCCAACCATCAATTTGTTCAATTATGCCAACCAACACCCAACGTTGGACCACTGTTGACGACCGACGATGACCCAGCCGTAAATATAGCCAACCAAAACACGACGTTGGCCCAATTGTACTGTATGAAAGAGTTTTGATACCTGCATTCAGGTAATCTCTAAGTTATACTCTAAGTTCAGTACAAAACAATAGTATATTGTTTGAATGCAGAGAAAGAAAAATGAGCTTCGCTTCTCAGGGTTTCGATAAGTGGTGGCTTTCTAGCAGGGACACTACCTCTAGCAATATGAGCGATAGAGACTTGTTGCAGAATCACACAAAGTTTCATTCAGGCAAAAGCTGCGAATCTTTCTCTACACAAACAGTGACACGGTGGCACTAAATTACATACAAATCTGTTTAATTGTGTCGGAAAGTCTGATAATCTAGTTCTGGAAATACTGAATAAATAGTCAATTAAATCGGATTTGAACAATGTGTATATAGTCTACCAATCTTAAAGATATGTGGCAGAAAAAGTGCTTAGATACACGCTAACGAATTACAAGAGCCATGGGGTCATACGCTTCAAATAACATATATGAAACTACTGGAGCAAAGCGTTGAAGTGTGTTGCCCATCTCATAATTATAATAATATGTGGAAGATGAAAGAATGGATTTGATTGTCAGATTGCTTTAAATTCATTTTGCCACAATCAAGCATTATCTCGCATCAATGAGCAACACTAATAACTAAATGGCTCTTCAGAAAGCAGCGTCTATGGCGAACACGTGACCCCCTACATTACACCTCTGTTAAAATAAAAGATGGGGGCTCCGAGTACATAATATCTTTGGAAGCTTTAAAACGTATTGGTTTCCCACGCGATTTGATTCTGGTTAAGTGGGTAAACGCAAAAGGGCGTTCCCAAGCTTACTAGGGAACCTCCGATATATGACTGAAAAATTGATTGGGGTTGGGGTTTAAGGGTCTACTTAAAGTTAAGTCACTCACATTATGGAATGACTTCAATGGGTAGGGGACATCATCCTGGAAGCCACTGGACGACTGAAGCCTAGATATTCGGAGGTTTTAAAGAGATTTGTTCTTATTAATTGTGTGCAGGCTGTCTTGTCTCGATTAAAACCAGCTGGATTACGGGTGTATACATATATTGATGCGTCTTATCTTACATTGTGTGTATGGGTATGTCTATTAATAAGTATTGGTATTTCATTATGTACATGTAATGACTTTGTCATGATTCACAAAAAGTTGATCTAAGTTTTCAAAAACGTTTGGTAGGTAGGTCCTTCGCAGATATGGACGAGACGAGAACCTAAAATAACGGACATAGGTCCGTAGGAGTTTACAAGTTATATTTATCAGCAAAACAAGTGAGAAAAAAATCATGAAGGAGAAATCCATTAAAACGTGGATTGTTAGGCAAAGGCAATATACTATGACTGGAGCGCATTTATGATGCCAGCTATGAAAGAATAATTTTTTTTAAATATACCATCTATGTATTACACTCCCCATTATTGTTGTGTTAGAGTAAACTCTTCCAAACAACACCGTCACGTTATAAGTGAGTTCACCTTGAGGACGACAACAAATATCAATCGACCAGTCACAGGTGATACAAGAGCTTGCTTTTCCAAACACTGCGTTATAAGTATTGTGACTACAAACAAGGAAAATTATTATGAAATTACTCCTAGACGATGTCTGCTACTAAAACTAAGGTAATTTTATCATGATAACCTCATGACTTCCATTTACCTAAACTGTACCCCATTTAGTCAGGTAACGTATGCTGGTTTTTCTTCAGATAAGTCGATCTCAGCTAGCTGTTTTTTTTAATATTACCGCATCAGTGGGTAAGTTGTAATCTGATCTAAATCACCTCCATAGGTGTCGACATTCATATGCCTTTAGTTGAGCTTATTCGTTAATCACCTCTAAGGAGATGCTGATCAGATCAACATCGTCGCTCACCTTTCTCCCATATCCTTTGATTATCTGGCTTTACCGGTCATGTCAAGATTACATTTAACACGCGACGTAAAATGTAGCGCCTTTATCATTCCACATCAGTTTCCAGCCTCGAAGTTTTTATTTCATATTAGGTTGTAATGATTTCCTATCAGGAAATGGCAGTGAGCATTATTATCCCTTTACCCCTTATAACTGATTGCAATGTTACAGCAATGTCAAAACCAATAATATATGTTATTGTTTATAATATAAGCCGACAAAACATAAATATAATAAAACATTTCATCAGTGTCCAATAAAGAAATGACATATGGCATATATTTAAATGTTACTTATGTCGAGTATCGAATGCTAATTATACATACCAATGTAATATTTATTTCCAAACAGTCTTAAAGTTAAGTGGTTATACACTTAACATATTAAGGAATGGATGATTTTGGAGCACTCCGGTCATTTCGAACTCTCTTGTTCCATCAATCTTGTCTATTTTACAGTGTATTGCAGTACCGACACCCCATTTAGTTTTTCTTAATAATTGTTGCTGGAAACGCTGAATAAAATATATCGGATTTCAATTATGCTCGCAAAATTTTAGTTTGAATCTGTTGATTTATCGTGGATAAGTCAATGTATCGAAATGGGTCATATAGCTTGTTAGTTATAGTTACTTAAAGAACATATGCACCACTAATTGCCCAACAATTATATCGAACATGGATCTACCAACGCGATTGTTTGACAATAATTTCAACGACTCAAAGTCGATTGATAGATTGATTGGTTGATAAGTTGGTTGGTAGGTATTTGACGCCGTGCTTAAGAGTATTTCACTTATTTGACACGTGTGTTTTACAACAATTATTGACACTAGCACAACCGAGATGTGAAGTGTTTCCATAATGTTCCAAGTCAATTATCCAGCGGTAAGTAAAGACAATATTGCTACTCGTCAATCAAACTGCTCTTGGCCAGATGAAGTTATGCATATGGATTGTTCACTTCACAATGTGCACAGCCTTATCACGGTAGAAAAGCGGGAGGAATCCTCGTAAAAACCACCCCCGCGATTGCAGAGCCACTACATGTGACTCGCTCATATACCTGATGGTCGACAGGCGGACTCGATCCCGTGAATGGTAAATCGAAGCAGGTTCAGTCTAGGAAGCACACTCACTACCACTGAGCCCCACCCAAAAAAAAAATTTTGCTTGATTCTGGCTGGCAGGGCCACTGCTCTATGCTACTCAATGTTGGAGCTACAAGGCCTTCAGTTTGATTCCCAGTTGAGGCATGCAATGGAATCTTGCTTTCTCTATTTCAAATATTTATGTATATATAAATAAGAAATGATCGATGGTTTGTTAGATTGGTATTCAAATTTGTAACTAAGGGCATTTCTCCTTTATAACAATAGAATATTTTAATACCCGGTAGTTGTCAATTTCTCTCTCTGTGTTGCTTACATACAGAGGAACACTGGAAAGAAACCTCACAAAACCACCCCAGCTAGAGCCCCATCTTGCGACTCCCTTCACAACAAGATACAAACTCAAATCTGTGAGCAGTACATCGAGAGGAACAGTATGGCCAACCTGCCTATTGTAGGAAAACTTTATGTGTAAAATCATTCCTTTTAAAAAGTGTTCCTACCATTTTGTGTATTTTTGTGATAGCCTAGCAAATAATTTTAGTTTGTGTATGTAGTATTGTTGTATTTAGCATAAATTATGTGTACAGAATACTCCAGAGATGAGAATTCACCTGGTAGGCAAGTCTATAAGGCAGGAGCGATCAACAGAAAAACAACATACCTTCTTGTTCTTCGTGGAGAGAATTCAGGAATTTTGAATAAATCTGGATGCCCAGTCACCCATCCTGGACTGTTCACTGAATCAACTTTAGATCTAACAAAACAAAATACAACAAAAAATAATCACATGGTCATCCCTAAGCATTATTGTCTATTCAGCTCGATATTCCTTGGAAAGATCTTTAATTCCACTTTAGTAATAAAAAGTTTTTATTGATTGATTGGTTGACTGATTTTTTAAAATGCTGTGCTACATAATGTACTTCTAAAGGAGTCAACAGCAACATAGTGAGATTGTGGAGAGACGAAAGTCAAAGGGTCTATGAGGAAATAAAACATTCTTCCATAGTTGACAGCATAAATATAAATAATTTTTGTGTCTTTCAGAAAGTGAAGATTAACAGTATTTTTCGTTATTTTGGGATTACACTTTCTTAGTTAGAAGATATACCTAATTTTCTGAACAGGTATATGTTCTAACTAAGAAAGTGTTATCCCAAAATAACGAAAATACAGCATAAATATACTTAAATTATGCGTCTTATATACCCAGACAACATCTTTGACTATCAGGCCTGTGCTTTTGGGGAGAAAGGACCGAACAGGGTCTTCCAGTGGTTATGCAAACTTATTATTTTACCAGGACCCATTTGTAGGTTTCCGAAATTGTTTGCAGTATTCGTATGAAATTGCATCTTGCTACTGATTGTGCCGGAAAAGATTACAGCAGAGGCCTGGACTAGCAAGTTCAAATCATATTGAAATTAATGATAATAAATTTGAAATTTACTTCTGTGCGTTGTTTTTCTTAGCCGTAGATTTATTCCTTGTAGTGACAGTTGATCGGGCAACCCGAAGTTTGTCTTTAGAAGCTGGCATATTCGTCTACAGCCAGTGGCACTGAAACAAAGTAAATCAGTCAATATACAGTTTGTAAGTAAGCTTAAGGGTTACATTATTTGACGCTACAATATATTAACCCTTTCAATCTGTTCTAAGGAAAATACAATGAAATGTTGACCCCTACTGGCTACAGTTCACTGATGATGTAAAAAAAAGTGTTTGTTTGTTTGTTTGTTTGATTGGTGTTTAACGTCGTACTCAAGGGTATTTCACTTATATGACGACGGA
>JARFOD010041104.1:0-10246 GCA_031763545.1 Mopalia muscosa | reverse complement strand
CCATTTTATCCAGTCCGCAATTTCCCGAAAATTTTCCGCAATTTCCCGCAGATTTTCCGCGTTTTATACCGTCCCTCATTTAGGTCTAGTTCCGAGATAACCGAGTATTCATATGCATATATAATCTAACGTCGCAAAGTTATATGCATCTGAATTATCATTTTAATCATTAGAAATAGCCAAACGCTACCATGATTCAGCACTTCATCTTCCAATATATTAAAACTGCATGGAATACTATGGCTGGACATAAACTGTCTGCTTTTCTTCCTTAGATACTTTTTTGTTAGACTGACCATAAAACAGCCACTCGAGGTCCCTTTTCATATCAAAATCAATAATTTCCCAGCGGTACCACACACACTTAAAAATATCTACGGATACAACATTATCTGTAGGCTTATCTAATTTACTGTCTCATCTTTATCATTTTAACAGCTAAGGTAATTGGTACTTAAAATATTGAGTGTGTTTATCCTATTTTACAGAGAGCTGGAGAGAAAACTCTGACTTTTTGCAGTATCTGACGGAGCTTAGTTCATTTGGAGTTGACAAGTTATGTGAGTATCAGAGTATGCAAGGTTAAAAATAATGGAGGCATGGGTGCATGAAAATGTTGCTTTGTGCATCTTAAATTTAATTATCAAGCACACTGTGCACCCAAAAGATTAAACCAATGAATTTATCAATTAATCATGTGACATTTTAACAGGCCTCGAGTTTATCATAAGGCAAACATTTCTGATGTATGGTTATTAGTTAATCAACCTTTAGATTGGCTCATTCATCATCTATATGTTGTCTTGATGCTAACCATATTACAATTGTACACAATTGTAATTGTGTACTTATTAAAGACTTGTTTAAAATCCTCTAACAACTTTATTTCATTAAACTTAATGTAAATAATGCCGTGGACAAGTGCTGAAGTGAAGCTCAATAAGCAAGAGACTAATGTAGCTATATTCAGAACCGGAAAGGTTACCCAGATGCACAGTTTCTTAACTGTGTGTTGATTGGCTGTGACAGCTCAGAGTTCAACATTTGGGCCAATTAAAGACTCTGTATTATATAAGTATTTGGCCAGCATGGAGACAAATGTTGAACGATCAGTCAAATTTCAATATAATTTATTGATTAAAGAACCGAACATTTCATTAATGAATATGAATAAATCAACAGCCATACAGTGGCCACTGAAATACAGTATAAATTGGCAGTGTGGCTACTATGGGTTTCCTTTTTGGAACTCTTTGTCACATACGAGAAGTATGGTATATCAAATTCATTCTATATGAGTGCAAAATCATAGAATCATAGTTTGTAGCTTCATTCACTGTATCTAATTTCACTTCACAGCTAAAGAACCAGAGCGTCTGTCAGAAGAGAAAGCACAAGTGTTGGAAGAAACTCAAGAACTGGCCTTTCATAATTACAAAACATTTATCCAGACAGCAGAGTGTTCCAGGGAGATATTTGAAGATGTAAGAATTGATGCTCTGTTGTCACATGTTCTATAAGATTTGCATGGTAGGGTGTGGATATTGTTGCCCTGATGCTCTCAGAGTCTCAAAGTGGATCTATATGTGATTTTTCTTTTTTGCACCTTGTAATTTTTCTGTCTCATTAAACCCTGTTAAACCTCAATAACCATCCTCATAGCATACATGTACTTAATAACATATGATTTAAAAAATATAGTGTATGGTGGTATTGTCAACAACAGGCAAGCAAATCTATATTATATATTCAAATTTATTTTGGTAAACAGTTTCAGATAATAGAGAAACATGTTGGCGGAATGCTGGAAAAGTTACCCTTGTTTTCTGAAGCCTGTAATAATTTTCTTAACTCGGCACAGGATATAAGTGTAAGGTAAGTGTGTGTAAATCGGAATTCAAACATTATCCAAATATATGACATTGTTGCCTGATTTCAATTTGTAATATGTTAAAGGCCATGGTTTAGTTGATAGGGTTTTGATCCACTAATTCTATTTCGATATTCGGCTGATGAGTTCAAAGCCATTCAATAAAAATATTCTACAAAAAAAAACACCACAAAAATCTACATTGTCTACATGTCGCTTCTGCTAACTATTTGTTGTGGTTTGTCGATTTCCTTCACCCATTGGTTGTCGTGTAAGGAAAAAACCTAAAGTATGATCTTAAATTCCAATATAACAAACAATCAAATTCTGTTACTAGTCTCTTTGATTAAATTCCATTCACAGTTCAATTATGTTTATTTGTCAACTTGATATTCAAATCTTACTTAGCCAACATTTTGGTTTTATTCATGCTAGTCGTCGGATGAACTCTTTGACCTTGCAACGCCACACTCAACTGCTGGAGATCTTAGAGGTGCCCCAGTTGATGGACACCTGCGTGAGGAATGGATATTATGATGAGGCTCTGGAGCTGGCTCATCATGTGCGAAGATGGGAAAAGAAATATGCTAACATTCCAGTTATTGTGGCAAGTGCAATATCCTATTATGAAAATAAATCTACGAATTCACCCCAAAACTTTCTGTGGTTACATGATTCTTAAAAACTTTAAACAAATAAATAGCTCAGGATGTCTGGTGTTAAGAACTAGGGAATTTAAATCACAATTCAAATGTATTAGTAAATGGACGTTAAAATTAGTGACTAAACTTAGGGATTTAATTTGGAGTATAAAAGTAGAGAATGTGTAAAAAGATGTTCTAATTAACAAATAAGATTATTTATGCATGAATCAATACACCAGTGAGTGTGTGTCAGTAAAAATTTGATTTTAAATAAAACTTTATTTTTTTGTTTGTTTTTTTGACAGGGTATAGTTGAAGAAGTGAAGAACTCCACCCAGTTAATGTTGAACCAGTTGATACAGCAGCTTCGTACTAGCATTCAGTTACCTGCTTGTCTCCGAGTAATTGGTTACCTGCGCAGAATGGACGTCTTTACAGAGCCAGAACTACGCATAAAATTTCTGCAGGTGAAAATCAAACTAATATTTGCTAGATTTATATTTACAGATTGGTACATACACACACAAAAAAGTTAGATATTAAAATGTTTTTATATTTCACATACAAGTGTAAATTTTTCCCCCAGTCTGATCTAGGGCATGAAAGTGAAAATGATAGACCATTGACCTCCATCATATTTTATTAAAATGTTACAGGCTAGAGATGCTTGGTTCCAGGGAATTCTAGATGGTATTCCAAGAGAAGATGGTAAGATGGATGTTACTGCATTAATTAAGTTATTGGAAGGCTATCCAATGATAGCCTGTTAATCCTGATGGATAGCACTCACGAGCCAGCTGCTAATCCTTTTCTCTCATTACATAATTGAACAATTTCCTAATTTTTAGGGGTCTGTGGCTTAGAGCTAGCGTGTGCACTTCCTCATCCTACTTAGATTTACCTTTCACAGGATTGAGTCTGTCTTTCAACCATCAAGTATATGATGTGGCTCTGGCAATCGCAGGTGGACAATCCATGGTTATACAATTGAAATACCCTTGAGTACTACCTTAAACCCAAAATAAACAAACCAAATTTTAATTCATTTTCAATTGTCAAAATTGGACTTATTTTCTGGGGCATGAACACTTGAATGTCAAATTTATGACTCTATTTTGCACATTAATAACATTTATTAACAATGTGTCTGGAAATTTTTGAGTAAAGTAGGTCCGCATATGGATATATCATGTCATGTTTCAAGGCCATTTGCCATGAGATCATATGGTTAATTTGTACAACAGCAGTCAGACAGTCCATTGAGTTGACCAATCAGTGACTACTGTGTGATAATATCACAGGTGTGTTACCAACAAGGGTTTAGGCAGACACCTGTCCATTTGGACACCGTGAAGTAAACAATTGCCTCATTTGGAGACCCTGTTTTAAGAAACTTTAACATGCAGGAAATAGGAAAACTGTCAAAATTGGACACCCAGTTATATGAAAAGTGAAACAAAATGACCACCCTATTTGTGATTTCTGGCTAAGCCCCTGGTTACTAATCAACCACTACTGTGTGATAATATCACATGTGTGTTACCAATCAGCCACTACTTTGTGATAATATCACAGGTGTATCATGATACGATAATTAATAACTGCAGTAAAAGTGTATTATTTTATTCTTGAAGATATTTTATTTTTGTGTAATGTTACATAACCTAGAATAAAATTATTAAAACATTTAGCTAAAATAAGTCTGAAATATGAGAAAGTAATGCTATGAATTTTATGTTATGTTTCTTTTTTTGTCAAAATATAAATAGGCTCCATATTTAATTTCCATCTGGTCACATTCTTATAACCATGGGGTAAATCCTGCTTTGAGTGTATTTAAAAGATATGCTGAAAGAGTGAATATTTGATTTTCAGCCTACACTCATATAACAAAGACTGTTGAAATGAGTCGAGTACATTTGTTTGACATCATCACCCAGTACAGAGCTATCTTCTCAGATGAGGACCCCCTTCTGACACCAAACACTGACACACCCAATGAGGCTGCCCTCTTCCATGGGTGGGTCGTCCAAAAGGTATGATCAGAGGTTTGCAGGAGGTTCCCAGTAGTTGATATCATAAATCATGTCACATCACACTAGTTGCTGGTAGATAAGAGGTTTTCCCACCAGAGGACAAAGAAGATGGTTGCTGACCTTTCATGTTATGTAGAGGTGTAGCAAAACATGGATCTCACGATACAATGTATATCACAATACATTCACAGATTTGCAAACCCTAGAAGAAATTATATGCAAAATTGTTATTTTTTATGAGTATTTGGTTAGCATTTTGCTTATTTTTGTGATACAGGATATACCACAGAATATTAATATTAAACATGTAAGACCCCCTGTGGTAAAGCTTATTTCTCTGTCCTAACTTCTAGAAATTATACATGTAAGACCTCCCGTGGTAAAGCCTATTTCTCCGTCCCAACTTCTAGAAGTTATACATGTAAGACCCCCTGTGGTAAAGCCTATTTCTCCGTCCCAACTTCTAGAAGTTATACATGTAAGACCCCCTGTGGTAAAGCCTATTTCTCTGTCCCAACTTCTAGAAGTTATACATGTAAGACCCCCTGTAGTAAAGCCTATTTCTCTGTCCCAACTTCTAGAAGTTATACATGTAAGACCCCCTGTGGTAAAGCCTATTTCTCCATCCCAACTTCTAGAAGTTATACGTGTAAGACCCCCTGTGGTAAAGCCTATTTCTCTGTCCCAACTTCTAGAAGTTATTCGGTAACTCCTGACGACATTAAACCAAAGCTGTTTAACTGTGTCATTTAACCAATAGCAAACAAAATAATTTGAGTTTGTCTTGAACAATTGAGTTTGCCGAACAAATGTTACCATTTCTTGCTCTAAACATCTATATTACATATATTATATACACTAGGCTGATCAGTTTGTGATGTTGTTGTATTGTGATTCCTATATAATGTAACTGTTTTTTACCGGGGACATTCAGGGTGATTACCTGTTGTGCTGGCATGATGGGAAATGAATGAAGTTACGTCGCAAAACCTTCATCAAACAAACCAAAAAAGATGAATGATTGTGCTCAGAAGGTCAAAATATTTACAGTTATTAAGCATTAAAAGTTATATTCTGAATTACTGAATGCAGTACAGATTTAGTTTCGAGTGATTGGCCTAACACTTTGATACTGTTTTCTGTAATTGAACTTGATTAAATTAAAAAACGTTAACTGTTGGTTTGGGATAAAGACCATGTCATGGTTACTAAATGTATTCTTATGTTATGTAGAGATTTGCTTTAAATTGAGACTGTACAAAAAACCCATAAAATAACTGTTACTCGAGAATTGTTAAATTGGAAAAACAGAGTAATCTCTGTAGACAAAAAAGAGAGTAATTTCTGTATATGTATGTTCATGAACATAACCCCTTCACTGGGGTGGTTCTGGACATGCTCTATATTTATTCTGACAGCTGCTAGCCATATTATCACATCGTGTGAACACTGCTTATGAGAATAATGTAGTTTTTTTTATTGGATTATTGTACTCAATTTCAGGTGTCCCAGTTTCTGGCAACATTAGACAGGGATCTTCAGCAAGGTGTTGGAGGTAGATTAGATTCCATATTGGGACAGTGTATGTATTTTGGCCTGTCATTTAGTAGAGTAGGGGCAGATTTCAGGGGACTTCTGGCTCCGATTTTTCAACAAGCTGCTCTGAGTTCCTACCAAATTGCTCTGGTGGCAGCAAATGCCAGGTGAGTAAATGTGTTACCTTTGCTTGGTGAAGTCTTGTGTTTATATTGCATTCCTAAGATTCTATCCCCTTACAAATGTGGAGAATAAGTTAGTTATAGTAATGAATAACTAGAGTAATAATACAATGTTCAATGTTTCTGTTTTGAAAAGTTTTCTGGGAATGGTGTTAACTGTTTGTGCATTCAATAACTTTAGAGAATATGTTAATGAGATAAAATTATTAAATATGTGATTGTTTAATGAAAATGTATTAGGGAAACCATAACATTTTTTTGAGTGTTATTTGTTATCCCAAATTAACTGAAAAAATCTGTAAACAACATTAAATTGTGTTGTTGCTATTTGTACTAACTCACAGAACCTTGTGGTTGTTTTTAGCCTCATCGGAGATGTTCGTGTTAAAACTTTATTTTCTACCTGATTGTACATTGTTTACAGGTTTGAAGACAAGATGCAGTCCTACAGTCTGTTGTCATCCACCTCCACTGTTAGTGGCATCACTTACAGCTCCAGTTCACAGGTATTTAAAAAGCTTGGGACATGACCTCATACTCTCACTTGTTGTTTTTTGTCTTATTGGAGGGGCCTGCAGCCGTGTCTTAGTGGTTAGCAAGTGCGCTTACTTAAGCCTTCTTTGCTCTACCGTTAACAGGATCGAGTCCATCTGTCGACCCTCAGGTATATGAGTGAGTCACACGATGTGGCTCAGGCAATCCCGTTTTTTTGTTTTACGAGGCTTCTTCCCAGTTCTCCACCCTAATATGGCAAGGAACAGTTTGAAGTGGACATTCTGTCAACATATAAGTGAAATACTGTTGAGTACGAAGTTAAACACCAATCAAACAAACAAACAAACTATCTTATTGGAGTACTTGCTGTCAATTATTTTTAGGCCCCCTGATTTAGAGTTGTATGTCTTAAGCTTATCATTGTTATTGCCATTGACAAACAGGTTGAATTCCATTAACCTCAAGTGAAATTACCTTGCCTAGGACATAAAACCCCACTCAATCCAATCTTTATTATTTTTAATTAAGATCAAGTGAAGTCTTGACCGATATTGCCCAAAATAATTTTAATTCTGTTATTTGTTTTAATTATTCAGGATGTCTGTTCCTCAGTTGTGAATATTTTTTGTTAATTGTATACTTACAACTTGATTCCAATGCTCCAACATCAGTTTGAATGTACTATTTCTTGACATTGTTTTGTTGTAGGGTAACCAGTTATATCCTCCAACAGTGCTGCTAGATTTCCATCCATTGGCTGCTTATTGTAACGACATTCTGACAGCATTTAATGAACTCCGTCTCTGCGCCCCGATCTCATTGGCTGTAGATGTGGCAACCACTCTTCAAGAATCACTGCTTCAAATTAACAAAGTGGTTCTTTCATTTCACAGGTAATTACATATACTAGTGAACATAGCCAAAAGTCTGAAGTTAAGTGCCTTGTTTTAAAAACTGCTCTAATTTTTAAAGCTGCAAAGAAAAAAAGAATTGTATTTTGTTAAAGTAATATGCTCCAGATGTAATTTCTCAATTTCTTTTTTGTTCTTTCAGGGCTGAAGAATCTGCCTTTGATGACCGTGAGCGTGAGCAGTTTGCCAGATTCTGTGAAGTTTATGCTAAGAATTTATTACCCTATTTAAACAAAGCTCTCCATGCATTGTTTCCACCATCTCAACTCTCTCAAATACTCGGTATTACACAGGCAGAACTTATAAAAATGGTAAGAAAGACTAAAATGCAACTTTCTATTTCCAGTTTTTTTAATTGTATTTTCACAACATTTTGTAAGTCATAAACACGTTTTTTCTGAAGATGAAGAGTTGATGATAAGTAAATTTTTGTGTCCATAATTTTTTTTCTACTATAAATGTATGAGATTTAGGTAATTTTTTAACGTAAGCAAATCACTCTGAAAACTTCTAACATTGGCTGGATACGTGAAGTAATTTGTGCTATGAAAGCAGTCCTCTGTACTACCAGCCTTCATGCTTGTGACACCATTAAATGACATCACAAGAGCTAATCCTTTGTGAAGTTCTAAGGGACTCATGCCTGTTTCGATGACTGATTTCACCTTCTTAACAATTCTACGTGTACAATTCAAAATTTACTTGTTTTGTCTTGTCAGGATAACATGGGAACAATCAATACAAAAGTTGTGTTGAAGCCGATAGAACATTTGATTCCAGTGACCCCTGACCTTCCTGATCCCAAGGATGACCCTGTCCTTCCAGCTGATGAGGAAAACCATTCAGGAGTTCAATTAACTCCAACACAGCCATCAGAGACTGCAGATTCAGGCAATCAGCCAACAAACCCCCAAGAGAACATTATTACAAAGGGAGATAGTTTAATTGACAGCACAATCAAGGGGGATAACTCATCTGTGAATGTCACATTCAAGGGGGATAACCCTGACGTACAGACCCCAGATATTCCTTCAGCATTGCCAGTTGAAGGTGTATTAGAAAATACAGAAAAACAACTTTTAAATCCTGAAATTAAAATTGAAGCCCCTGAAACGGACACTAAAAGTATGATAGAGACAGAGCAGTCACCTGAAAAAGAAAAGAAACAGGACTAGCTTTTGTCATAACTCTTTGAACTTTAATTTCTCAAATAATGAATTGTTGATATGAAATGGATACATTATAAGAAGAGATATTAAATGTCCAAATCCGATAGATAACATTAGTTTGGAGGGTTATTTTCTGTATATTTCTATATCTACTAAAGGTATAAAGGATTAAAATATTATGCAGAAATTCCCTTCATTATTAATTGGTCATATTCAAAGTGTTAATCTAACAATGCTTATGGGTTTTCAATCACTCACTTACACATCAGTCAAAGAAATATTACAACCTTAATTTGATGGCAGTTAGTTATTAACTCAGAAGGTTCAGAGGTTATGGGCAGCCCAAAGCTGATGTGTTGATGGATTTTTGTCTACAAACCTGCCCATTGTTGTTAACAGTAAGTGTGAGTCCTATGGAAAACATATTTGCGTTGAACAGTTGTCCTGTGTTTGATGTCCAGTTGTCAGATTTCTGAATTTGCCTTCTTCACCAATTCAACTGTTCCATAGTAGTGTGGGTAAAATAATCTAAAATCTATCCTTACGCTTGACAAGCATGCAAGTTTCGCCTTACTGATTTATTCTTTGCTTATGCTTGATTTAACAAACATGGGTTTAAGGTAATGTTGCTTTGTTTGTTTGTCCATGGCTGGAAAAAACCTCTCTGGATGTTAAGAAAACCCCAACTAAAAGAAGAAGACTTTGGTTACATTGCATTTTGTTGGCATTTAAATACCAACTAGCTTTGAAACACCCAAAAAGGCAGAAATATAGATCCCCCTGCTTAAAAAGGGCTCTTCCTAATTCCCTCTTGTATGTAGTAAACTCAAACCAACCAATCAGAAATAGGATGTACATTTGCATGGCATCGTGTTTTACCATGACAAGATATAAAACAGCGAAAAACTGATATTTTGATGCCATTAAATCATAGTGATTATGAAGCAGACATGTTTTAAACTATTATCACGACAACCAATTCCTTATTGTGCTGTAAGTTCAACAAAATTCAGAAAACAAAATATGAAATGGAGGCGACCCACTCAGTTACAGTTTACGGATGCCTGGTCTGATACCCCACTCAGTTACAGTTTACAGATGCCTGGTCTGATATCCCACTCAGTTACAGTTTACGGATACCCGGTCTTATATCCCACTTTGTTACACTTTACGGATTCTCAGTCTGATATCCCACTCAGTTACAGTTTACGGATACCCGGTCTTATATCCCACTTTGTTACAGTTTACGGATGCCTGGTCTGATGTCCTACTCAGTTACAGTTTACGGATGCCTGGTCTGATACCCCACTCAGTTACAGTTTACGGATGCCTGGTCTGATATCCCACTCACTAACAGTTTACAGATGCTCAGTCTGATATCCCACTCAGTTACAGTTTACGGA
>JARFOD010041093.1:0-10247 GCA_031763545.1 Mopalia muscosa | reverse complement strand
CCATGGGTTGAGATAGGCGGGACGTAGGGCTAAGACGGAGGAATTAGCCCTATTCATTGTGCTATGTGGGACGTAGGGCTACGACCTATGCAATATTAGATAGATGTTACTCTATACCCGCAGTTACATTAAAAATCAGCTTTTCAAAAGCATCTGACACACTCACCATTTGGTTGCATTCCCATTAAAAAGGCTTGTCGTTTCTTCCTACCGCCGAGAAATAGATTTGATTGGTTGTTTGTCAACTGCATTATCTGACGCACTAAATAAGACGTGACGTTGGGACTGAGAGCCAACAGTTCGTTAGATTCCACACTCAACCCACCGGACACCCCGGAATATCCACCAGCTACAGTCAGGTTTTGTCCGTCCACATCTGAGAAGTAATTAATAAACACCGAGAAGAGTACAGACATTCATATTTAGATCTTAAATTGTGTCAGACGGGAACTAAATTTAATAAGTTTGGTTTTCTTCTTAGGCGCTGCTGGTTGATACATTTAGATACTGAATATTACAGATATTTGACTATATACTAGTAAGTGATGAGCTGAAAAAGGTGTGCAAAATTCATTTCGTATGTACAACAACAACAACCATTTTGCGGTTTATCTCTCTCAGTCCCATAGTTACAAGGCCAAAGAGCAAAGGGACGAAAAGTTGTAGCGGCGAGCCTCACTGCCAGGGTTTTGAAACCCATAGACTCAATGAGCTAATTCGTTTTACTTTTCACTTTCTATTTGGTAATATGTCCATTTTTAACCAGTAGCAATGATACACAATTACTCTCAGGTTTTTTTTTATCTAACCGCCTCTCTGGCTAAGAGTACATGTAGTTTGTTTGAAGAGTAGCAATGCAGTCTTTACTTAGCACTAGAGAAGGATTAACTTTCCAACAGTATGAACAAACTTCCCATCTTGGTTGTGCTAGTGTCAATTATTGTTGGAATACATCGGCATCATATCTGTTAAATTCGCCTAAACACGGCGTAAAACACAAATCAATCAATCAATCAATCAATCAATCAATCAATCAATCAATCAATCAATCAATCAATCAATCAATCAATCGTTGATCTAAGGTAAATCTACTTACTAAGTGTCTGTGTACCAAGGCCGAGCCCCGTTCCAATATTTTCTCCACTACCAAGAAAAGCGGCTTGTCGTTCTAACAAAAAGGAGATATTTTAGATAGCAGTTTTTTCGTTAAAAAGGGGAGACATTATAGTAAACAGTTTTTTCGTTCAAAAAGGGAGACATTTTAGTTAGCAGTTTTTTCGTTAAAAAAGGGAGACATTATAGTAAACAGTCTTTTTGTTAAAAAAAAAATGAGACACTATAGTTATCAGTTATCTTGGGAACACACTTTCTTAGTGTAAATAGATAGTAGTTCATAGAATTTCAAGAAACAAAAATCATTCAAAGATTACAGTAAAATAAATAAAACTCCTGTGGTACTTCACGTAATGGTTTATTGTGCGAGCTTTCCGCCAACATGTCGGGGCTTTTCTCAAGTGAATTCATTCATATAGTTCACAAAAGACTTATACAATTACTAACATGATTTAATCCAATCAGAATATGTTATGATGTTTGAAAAAAGGTCATCCGATATAACTGCATTTTGTCTTATTAACGAGTAAAGGCGAATGGATATTGTATTAAACTTGAAAGGCCAGGCAGCAACTGTTATAACGTTCATTACCATTACATGTAGCATCATGCATGCTAAATAAAATCTTTGCCATTAATGTTTCAAGATGAATCGTTCTGGCAAAATTTATAACAAAACGTTTGCCATCAATGTTTCAAAATGGGTCGTTCTGGTGAGGTAAAAAAACAAACGTTTGTCACTAATTGTTCAAAGTGAACCGTCTTAACCGTCATGGTCCTAGACCAGACGTTTGTTTCGATATTTTGGGATATCATTATCAAGTTTGAACAGTTTTTACTTCAGAAAATTTGGCAGGATGAAACCCGTCTGGGAATCGAACCCACGACCCTCGGAGTTAGGCACCACATTGCCAGCATGCGATACCTAGACCACCCACGCAGTTTTTTAATGTTGTGATAGGAATGTTGGAACTTACCCTCTCTATTCAACGTTTTCTCTGGCAGATGAAATGAGTATGTTGTTACCAGGATGCAACCTGCAACTGCGATAAAGTTTGAGATTCCTGGAAGTGCCATTGTGGGCTTGAAATCAGACAGTTTCAGTTTGTACGGGAGACCGGCTCACCTTAACATGAAGAGACCTGCTCTTTCAGTTTATCCATTACATTACTATACTCCCTTTATATACCACCAGTACATGCTAATTGATTTAAGGCGATTTGATAATACGAACAGATCAAAATACATTATTTATATTCTAACAAGACATTATAATACCAGAACTGACAATCGCCTCGCCTAATTGAATTAGACGATTGAGATTATGCAAAATTAGCGAAGAAGGAAAACTGACGTGAAACTTAATAAATTGTTTTACTATTTCATTAACATTCTTCGTGTATGAATTTTTCTGCAGTTCTAAACCAAGCGTTTTTTTTTTAATGTCTGCTTATTCCTGAATGGTTTATGATAATCAACGCGTGATATATAAAATATATACAATAATTTTCCAGGCAAACCTGTTTATGTAAATCACGCGCATTTGGAATACATATTTGAATGAATTTCATGACGAGGTTAACGTCTTACTTTATTATAAAATTAAAGTGAATTTAAATGGCATAAATGGTAAATTTAAGGATTCAATTCCGTGCAGGTGGATATATTTATAAATTTGAATGTAATGTTAAACTAGTAAACAAAATTCCTGAACCATGTAACCCCTCTCCAGTGGCAATGATAATTTAAGAAAACACCTCCAAACGTTAATTTTACAGCCAATGAAATGAAGGAGCTTATATGTTTGGTTGAGGCGCAGAACTCTAAAACACGAGTAATTATACAAAATAATAACGACAAACAGTAATAATAATATAAACCATTATAATATTGAAGGATGCGCACAATATGTTATATTACACTATGCTATATTTGTTTCTAATTTTATTCTAAGACAAAATGAGACGCGTTTTCCATTTTTGTATTTTAAAAAAATGAATAATTTGCTGCTAGCTGATATCTGTATAGAGATACAGTAGTCCGTATGAGTTGGTACACAGTTATGAAAATATATCTTGCAGTAGATCAATAAGATACTTTTGTTATATTTCTAGTCACCTATTGTAGATATTGTAAAAAAGTGTAAAGCTAAATGACGTATATATGTTTATTTATAGAAAAGCTTGACTGCTTCCACCAGGAATCGAACCCAGGTATCTGGTTAGCAGGGCTGGTGCCCTAACCGACTGAGCTACAGAGGCTTACGACAGAACGACCACGCACGCATTTGTATTCGAGGAAATGCGTCGAATATTTATCGACGGGATGCACTGAATCCTATATATTATTTTATTATACATATAAAAGAAGATTGGATCATGTATTGAACCCTGTGGAACACCTATTTGTGTCGTGGGTCATTCATATATTTCATCATTAATGTTAACAAATTCTTGTCTATCAGTAAAGAGTAATTTGACAAGTATTAATCACTCGTCATATAAATAATTATAATGTTTTTGAAATAATAAATCATGGTAAACTATATTTTTTTCTGAAAACTAACATTACAAAACCCACTATATAGTTGTGAATAATGAATTGATTTACACCAAGACTTACCGGTACAAAAATGTTATTTCGTAAAGCCAGATGAACAATCTGAATCCCGAATGAGATCAAAATGGGATCAATAATCATATATAACATTCTTTTTTATTATAACTTCTCCAATAAAATCAAACAAGAGATTTAATTTATAAATACTATTTTCTATTGAGAGATGTCACCTATACAAACAGCCAGCGCGGATCGCTAAGATGAATAATATCCTGAGAGGATTTCATGAAACAGTTTTTGACTTAATTGAAGATCTGAAAATTAATCTCCTAATAACACTTAGTAAATACCCAATATGAAATATTTACGTATAGTCTTGATATATATCTTGAAGTCGTCACTATACAGATTTCCACTTTAGTTAGAAGTTTCTTCGTGAAATCCGGCCCTCAATCGTAGGACTGTACAAGTATATATTTATGGTGGAAAAGTTTCGACCCTATAAATGTAGATTAGAAATATCTGAATTTAGGGACGACCCAATAGTAAAGACAAAAATAATTGTTAAATAATTGAATTTGAGGGACAAAATGCATCTGTTTCTTAAAATTTTGCTTAGAACTAGGACGTTTCTTTGTGGAAAAGTTACAAAGAAACAAACCACCTGTGGTTAAGATTAGTGTTTAAGAATAGCTTCCCTATAAGATGAAATTGTTAGTTCAAATTGAACTATTTGTCACACAAATTTAGAATTTATTTTATCACTGGATAAAGTTTGAATCCTAAACTTTAAAAAGAAGAGAAATGAGGGTCATTGTGAACGCAATGGTTTAATAATAATAATAAACTTTATTCTGTGATGTTTGATATAAAAAATAAAACTCGGTCAATAGATTACCGATCATCCCCAAGGTCCTCACACACAAGACCCTTATAAAAGGTAACGACATTGAGACAGTATTTGCTGGGCATTTATATTAACATAAGGGATACTGTCTAAAACACATTTTACAATCAACTGTTTCTAATTTGTGTTTGATTATGGAATACAAATTATTAGCCCGGAGACGATTAACATACATGTTTATTCACAAGAATAAAACAACCACACTGAAAACAATTAACCAAAGTCACAATATAAACAAACTATATAGGTTATCTTACAAAATAGATGTAAAACATGCACAAAATTAAGTTCGCATATAAAAAAGTTAAAACTATGAAATCTTCAAGTCGCCTTTATTAAAAGTTAAAAGAAATATTCGACTTTTAAATACCGTTTAAAGCACATGTATATGTGTTTGCATAGGCAGCGCGAAGAGCGTCCCATTAATATTGCAATCAACATATATCATTTATGCAATATATAAATAGACTTTAAGACGCTTGTCTCTCAATTCTTGTGACGTCCTTAATTATTCCATTAAAGTGAGAAATCTCAATACACACAATTTAAACACGGTACATGTATATAATTGTAGATTCAAATTGAACGTGAAGCTCGTTATTGCACTGAGTGTGTGTTCGTGCCTTATGTATAGACATATGGCTGTGTAGCAGTACATATGCAAATATTTCGTCTGTTTTAGTTGTAATGTTATACTGAATATAGTCAGAAATGTAAATTCCATTTCTAATAAAAATTATTCCTATATCGATATCTGGCTAATAGCTCTCTAGTTAAATCAGTCTGGTAACTTAAGAAAAAACGCCTTTAAGCTACTTTGCCTGCGACCGTGGGAACCGAGTTAAGCGCTTATTCGATCCTTTTTTTAGGGAAAAAAAGATTTTGATATGTTGTTTAAATTCCGTATGTGGTTTGCCGTAAATGAATAAAAACACGAACTCTCTAGATACACCACGTGAACATGTACCATATGAACTTTCGGTCCACACTTGAGGACCATGCACACAGCATGAGGACCGAAAACTCGTATAGGACATGTTTACTTGGAGTAACTCAGGTGTTCGGATTTTATTTGTTTAAAAAGACCGTGTCCGTCAAAATAAGTTAAATTTTTTTAAACACTTTATACTTTTTTGCTTTTTACGATCTGTCACTTTCTCGTTATGCAAACATCCCGCATCAGCTCAATCGTATTTCGCAAGAGTTTCAATAGTAGACGAGACAAAGACAACTCTCGTACGCTATGCCAGGTCATTGCGCAATATTTGGGACGACATTTACCACGAATCGGCAAATAGAAGAAGTATCTTAAGGACTCTACCGCTAGTCAGGAGTAAAAAATGCGACCCTTATATTTTCGTGGCTTTTGCGGGTATTTCCAAAGGATGATTATATTAACCTCATATATATTTAGAAAGCAGAGGATTTCAAGATTCTAAATATAATGTCATATTATGATTCGTTTTAATTTATAATAACAAAAATAAAGAAAAACGTCAAATAATTTTTTAAAACAGTCCCTTGTTTGTAACTTTTATTTTTCTGAGATGGTTTGAGATTTTTTTTCAAACCAGAATTTGATCCCTTAACTGCAAATAGTAGCAATTTATCAGACAACTCATGAATCAGAAAAACACACATATGAAATTAAACAGAAACACATAAAAACATGAGATGTAATTTTTCTTTATTAAATACTTGTTATACTCACATGCAATGTTATGGTAACAAGATGTTTCTTTAGTTTTCAGCCACACGTTCTACTTCTTATAAAGAGCAGCTGTGGTTTAAAAATCAATTCCAAATTCGACCAAAATCTGATTTCTATTTACTCAGTTATTATCAGGTATTAACATGCATTGTTGAAAAAATAAAGCCGTTAAATGGTTAATAAAAACTGTATTTTTGCATATGGTGGTAATTTCAACTTTAGTAGACTGGCGTCTGGTTACCGTATCCTTTAGCGGACCGCTGATAGCCTCCACCGTAAGGAAAACCCCGTCTTCCGTCGTAAGCGTATCCGCCACCGTATGGATATCCTGTTGTGTAAGGGTAAGGATAGCCACCTTGGTTGTTATATTCATATCCACCGTTGTATTGGTAGCCGCTTCCAGGGTAAAACCGAGACGGGAATCCCGCACCTCGGAAGTTGAAGTTGTTTCCCCTGAAATTCCCTCTATTTCCAAGATAAAAATACTGGAAGCCACCTGGTACATACGTTGCCACTTCCTTATAAACCGGACGCTTAACAACAACTGGCGCTCCGATCTTCACCTTACCCGTCTTCTGGTAATCGTAATCTAAAACACAATTGAACAGAAGAAATTCATTTAATAAGTCAAAGATAATAAGCCTTAACTGATCTGTAAATGAACCTATATATTAAAATCTGATATGTTTTCATGGATCTTGTTTGTCCAAATGAACAATACTGGTCAAGGATTGTCGAGCAACGACCAATCAGCCAATGCGCTTGGTATAGATAAACCAGCAGAGACACCAGATTGGATATATCTTAATCATCAGATATTCAGGCGAAGGTTTAAATTTTTTAAAAAATCCAAAATGCTTACTACCAAGAAGCAGAACTTAATCCCTAAATCCATCAAGTAAGAATAAAACAATTTTGATATATTTTGAAAGAGAATTTCATCAGAAGGTCTTTTAAGTTAGTTTCTCTTATACATGTGTACGGTGCAATAGGCCTTTTCCAAAGAGGAAAACAAATTAAAGGTACAATATTACCTAAGTGTTCTTGAAATAACATCAACAAGATGATAACGATGGCGTGTATCGGAAAACCGTTCGACTAATAAGTAATTGCACGATCGACCCCATAGTAAATGTATCAATTTAATGTGTAGGACAGACAAAACAGGAGAGATGAAGTGTCTGTCAAGGGACAAATTGTTGTAATGTAAAATAAGGCCGTTTGTAACAACAAAGATAGGCGTTTAGGAGAAAAAGTTTTTTTTATAGTTTTGTTTTGTTCACAAATGTTTGCTTTTCAATAAATTAGTCAACTCGCTTGAGAGGGATATTCTCTATATCTTGTTTTCGAACACGACAATTGCTTAAGTAACATTTCTCTACAATATGCGTATGTTTTAAACGTCGTATAAACAGATAAGTTAAAATGCATTGCTTACTTACTCGCAGAAAAACTTCTTTTAACGATGTTGTGAAGCGGACATTCCTCTTCCGTTTCTTCTAGCTCTACCAGTTCAACGGATTTCTCTGCAGTCAGCTGACCAATCAGAAGGACAAACATCCCAAAAGTCAGTAAGATTTTCATGGTTGTCACTAGGATCTACAACAATTTACAAAAGATATCAGCTTCTGTTTAACGACATTTTGGGTATTTTTTTTAGCAATTTCAGTAGCGAGTTTTTAAAAATGCATTAGACATACCCTTTTTGGCGGTCTCCTTGACGTATGTTTGCAGGGTTTGAAGCAAATTTTCAGGACTAACTCGAGCCCTTATATACACCTGAGTGACATTGTCAATCAAATGGATGTAGTACTTGTCAATTAATTACCTGTGCATTCTTTGTTATTATTTAATGAACTTTGATATGATAACATATCAAAAGACATAACGCCTAAAGGTACACTGATTTTACGAATTGCAATCTCGGGTACTTCGTGTTCTTCTTAAGATGTTCATAAGTGACAAAAACTTGAGTGTATTTTACCACGATAATCATGTAAACACATAGTTTTGCCAAAACAACCAACAACAATGCACATTAAGAAAAAATCCAATATTAGCATTATTGTTTAGGTGTAAAAAGATATACTTCTTCAGGGAAAAGATAGACAAGGAAAAACAGCAATTCGATATTAAATAGACCCTAACCGATTAATGACAAAGTCGACATATCAATCAATACACTTATTCGTGAGCAATGACCTTGGATTCCAACTTTTTCAAGTAGTTTAACCTCACGCGAACATTGTACAGAAATAAAAAGGACAATGTCGACAAAGAAATGTACAGGTACAGGTAAAGTTCACGTAATTTATGTGTCTGGGAAATCAACAGAGCTGTGAGAATAACCTTGTACTTTTACTTTATATTTGTTGCTCAAATTGTCCTTATTAAAAGGTTAATGTCGTTTAAAGAAAATAATTTTCTGGCATTCAAATATGTTTTATCAATATATTAGAGTGAAACAACGTTTCCCATCTACAAGTGGAAAAATATGACAGCAATTATTCATTTCACTCTTTTATTTGAATTTCGTTGTACATGTTTTGCTGCGTGTTGATTCATCAACATCGAAATTCGAATGTATGTGTTCTATATGTATATATTCGGGAACAACTATAATTTAATACAGACGACAAGCTTAATGAAGACAAATTATTTACTATCAAACTTTGATATGTTAACCACGGATTTGTAGCAAATAACATTTACCATTAAACTATTTATGGCTTGCGAGAGTTTTTTTGGTTTTTGTAGTAAATAACAGGCACGAAGTAAATATTGAGGTTTATGGGATTAATTCGTTTTTGTAGCAAATAACAGGCAAGATTAAAATGTTTATGGTTTATCGGACTAATTCATATTTGTAGCAAATAACAGGCAAGATTAAAATATTTATGGTTTATGGAACTAATTCGTTTTTCTAGTAAATAATAGGCACGTTGAAAATATTAAGAGTCGATGGCACTAATTTGGATGTGTTAAATAATAACCACCATCATAATATGTTCAGCTTTATTTAATATCCGTGTTTCTATGAGACAGTTTTGTTAAATATTGTTCTGACAATATTTATGTCATTTCAGGATAGATGAAAGAAGCCAGAAATAGAAGAGGGAATGCTGTCACGCGCTGAAGCCGTGATTACGTTTGTAATATGGACTAATTGAATGAACACACAGTGACATGATATAGATATAATGGCTATACATTTGCTATATCTGATCGAGAGATTTTCCAAATCAAGGGATTTTAGTATAATTTACAATTTCTTACAAAACGAGTTTACTTTTTAAACGTTTTGGTTAGACTACATTTGATACCAAAGCAAGGTACTTCCGGTTTCTTTGGGCAAGTCAGTGCGGTAACGGTTACTTCTCATGCCATTCGGATGTGAATTTACAAAATGTGAGTTATTCTTAAAGACTATATGTGTTGCAGCAGATGCGGTTTATTTGGTAAGTAATAAATTAAAAAGGCTGTTTATATTTGATTGACAAACTGCTTTTGTTAAGTTTATATCCCAGTGTAAAGTTGAGCCTGTAATAGTGGATGCCGAATAAGAGTTATACCCCCTTTCCTATTTATATAGATTGCCTAGATGAACTGTTCGTAAAAACGAGTCCCTGTGGTCCACATGACACTGTTAAGCTAAGGACATGTCGACACGCGGTCAACCACAACGGAGGAAAACTGAACACAGTAGACGTTTTTCCTTACCAACATTTCAACATTTTACAACACGATCGTATGGCACGCCAAAGTGGAAAATAATTCAAGATTTATCAATTTAACTCTCCCGTGGAAGAGCGGGTGGACCATTAAATAACAGCAGGCCCCGCAGAATACTCCTCCAGCTTCCTCGGTTGATCGTAAGAGGCGAGAAAGAGGCACCCTGTTGGCCGTGGGTTGCGTCCCGTGTCGGAGGAGAACGAGATCCTGGTGACTGAGGGGTAA